>KK112570.1:4857-36536 GCA_000611955.2 Stegodyphus mimosarum | reverse complement strand
CATTAGGATTACGTCATTCAAAATTCGATGGCTCTAGGTTTTATCACAATGCGAGAAACATGCATACATTTATGCAGATTTTTCATTTTTTAAAATTTAATGCAGAGCGATAACATTTAGTGGCAACAATTTGAAAAGTGAAACGGGCATTCAGAGTGAATCGACGCAAAATCGTAAAACGAAAGTAATAGTCCTTCGGGACTAAATCCCTTTGGACTAATAAACATACGGAAAATTCAATGGATTATGGATTACGGATTATGGACTTAAAACTTTGAAAGGTAATTTTTTAAAACCTATTAGCCAATACTGAGTATAAGAATTTATTAAGTAATCTAAAAAGGAAATAATGCTTTTCAATTTCCGATACGTAAAAAGGAATAAGATATCTCTAGAACAAGGTAACTACAAAAGAAAATCTCTAATTTTCGATGCTCTTCAGAACTGAACAATTATGAAAAATAATTTAAACTGAATAAGGAAAGGACAAACTGATTTCGCATTGCTTAAACGAGCTTTTGTGCTAAATCAGCGTTTCATAAAACTTCACAGCGCACGAAATTTTTTACTTCTTATCTAATCAAAACAACTGCCTAGCAAAGATACGCTGATCCAGCGCTTAAGCCATTTTCTTGTAATTTTACTAGATACTAATCTTAAGGGAAATTATTTGAAAGTTCTTAGAGATACATCTGTAATAAAAATGAGTTATTTTAAAAATAAGCTTATTTTAAATTTTTGCGAGTTAATTTTTGGACGTCTAAGTTAAGTTGCGCTGTTTCCTAAATGGTAAGTTATTATACTATTTTTTCTTCTTCCCCGAATCGAAAATTACGAGAAGAAAAACAATAAATTTAACAATAATGAAAACTGTCAGCAGGATACTGTTTCGTACATTAAGCACCAGTGGATTTGAATGAACCTAGTCGTACGTAAAATGTCACTGTTTCAATAAAATTTAACAAAAAGGGCATTTTAAATCAGTTAAATCTCCTGAAAACATCAATAACAACATAATCCCCGTTTACAACGTTGGCTTGATATGCCACTACTGGGGAAGGGACACATACAATCTCTCCGTGCACCACGGGGCTTACAAAAGTAAGCTAATTAAAACATTAATTACTGCATGCATAAATAAAACGAACGAAAACAAAGAACAACAGTCTAGACTTCACAAAAACAGATAAGTTCACTGGCCAAGTCAAGCCAAGCTTGTACAAATCGTTCTCCAAGCATAATCGAGGGGCATCGAAGGTAGGACAGGGAAAAATTAAATACTCCACATCTTGAGGTATTTTTTCTTAACACTCACATAAATTGTCTGAGCTTAGATTGAAACGAAAGAGGTTAACTAGAAAATTCACCGTGACAAGGCAAAAACTGAGATAATTCTAAATTAATAAAGACTCGGAATGCAGTCTACGGTAAATAGAAGGAAAGAACTTTTTGATGCCCTCAGCATTACAATATGAAATTATTCTTCATTGCACTTAGATAAAAGCTTCTTATAATAAAAGGACTTCCAATAACTCTTTGCAATGCTAATACTGGCATCAACGAGTAAATTTAAAACATCTATAGCTAAGAAATCAGCTTAACTTAAAAGCATTAAAACTTTCATTTCCACAAAATCCATGATGTCCATGCACATAAGTAAAACGGGCATCAATTCCTTTATTTATTGCTAAGGGAACTAACAGCTAACAGAGTTCCGATTAAAGTTTCCTATAAATTATGTATAAATAATGTTTTTTGAATAAACCACTTAACAACAACACAGTAATATATCAAGCTTCTCCTTAAAACACGCATTAGCATTAAAAATCACTAACTAAATAAATTTAAAGCATGACAAAAACAATGCACGATCATATAAAGCCAAACAAACGCTGAAAACTCTGGATTTTTTAAAATTTTGTCACATTTGTGTACATATATTAGGTGCAAATTATAAAATAAATAAATATATGTAAATATGCATGATGTGATTTTGGAGTTACATATATATAATCTAATATATCGATAATTTTAGGTACTGAGCAATTTATTTAATAATCCTCTGTTTATTTGTTTTTACAACATAATATGTCAAGTGAGATGCGTATAAGGTTTTACGCTCGTTATTAATTAATTTAAATGTACGCGTACGTAATCTTTTTCTCACATTATGTAAATATGCCGTTTTTCCCTCTGTTATGCTTTTATTATCAGTATAGTCCAAGTTCCAGCCGCCGCATTATAACGCGGGAGAATTTTATGAACGTAATTTGGTACTTGCGTAGTATCGCAACTACCTAAGTAGAAATCGCCGAAGTTTCATAATACGCCAAACTCTGGTAACCAGACGCATAAGCATATTCAAGTAACCATGCGCATGATAAATGTCAGTTTTCAACTACAGTATTTTGCCGAAAAATCGGTTACAAAAACAATGCTTCGAATTCTTTCTCAAAGTGGTTGCTACGAAATTTCCAGCTCAAAAAACAAGAAGGGGGGGGGGAACCTGAAAGGTTTCAGATTTTAAATTACGTCCAAAGGGGCTTTTTTTAACGTTTTGTGTGTTATTTATTTATTAAATATCACGTTCTTCGCACTTCAACCATACAATTCAGTTCAACAGCAATACTGCAAAATAATTTTAAATTGAGTATATCTTTAGAACTTCCGATACACAGTTCCGCGCCTTAGATATAAATTCCCCCCCCTCCTCCCGTAGAGTGGAGCCATTGCTCGCTTTTGAATCGTTTGAGTGTGTTCATCAAAAATTCGTTAAAGTTTTACAAAATATGATAAGATAATAAAACAAATTCCAAATTCGGGCTTTCAGATACGCATATTCGGGTGGAAACGTACGTTATTAAAAATTGGATGGCTCTAGGTACCGTTGTTTTATCACATTTGGAGAAATATATATACATTTATGCATATTCTTTATTATTTAATTTCTTTAAATGTAATATAGTGCTGCAAGATTTGGTGGCAACAGTTTGAAAAGTGATTCAGACTTTTAATGTTTCCGATGCAAAATCGCAAAACCAGAACAATAGTCCTTCAGGGACAAAGCCCCTTTGGACTAAAAAACCCGTTCATAACTATGTTTAATGATTTTTTCTGAATAAATACATATTTGAAACGTAAAATATAAACGCATGTAATATGCATTTTTTATAATAAAAATAACTGTTCTTTTTTCTTCCTTAGAATTCGCCAAACTGCGCCAAGGTGTTTGCGATAATGCATGACTACCCATAATTTACGCTCGCTACTACATAGACACTCGTGATTATTGCCGTATGCTTAAGTATTTAGTTATTACTACGCATATGTAGTATAATGGTAATATAGTTCTGTCCGGACTTCGAATCCCGGACGAACGGGTTAGCTGCAGCGGCGTTTTCGTCGTTTTCCCTTAGAAAGTCCTCCACGAAGGCATCCCTTCCTTTAGGCTGATAGCTTACGAGTGCTTTGCGGTAATTAAATAAACTAAACTAAACCAAGCGTATACTTAACATTATATTATTCTTTCTTAGCATACTTAATACACATATCATTACGCAGACTAGTATCATAATCGTGTAAATCGAGTTATTATTATAATACAGATTTACTCGAGTATTTGTAGTATAAAATCACTTTCGTTACCATACACAAATACCAAAATAACAAGAACATCTAAAAAATCAGTGCAGGTCTTTAGAACTTCCGCATCATGTCCGAACTGTGCAACGTAATCAGCGAACAGATGGAACTTTTACTTTGTTTTACCTTTTACAGTTAAGTTAAAAGAAGATTTAACTTTAAAAAGAAATCTTTTATAATAACAAAAGAAAATTTATGTTATCGTAAGTATATATTAATAGAAATTGTTTGACAATGCCGTCTTTTAACCAAAGAAATTTCTATACAGGCGTTCATTTCATCGTTCTAAAACTTCTGATCGATTATTCAGATAATGGATTCTTTGGCAGTTCGTCAAATATTTCATCTCGTTAACAACGATAAGATGTGATATGTTTACCACGCGTTTATCTGATAATTCTATAAAAGCCAAAAAAAAAAAAAAAAGGGCTCGTTTGATAACATTTCAGCTTAATATAACAGTACTATAAAACATACGCACGGCAAATGGATTTTTAGAATAAAAGTAATTTTTATTATATCATTTAATCTGCTGCTAAAAATTTGTAAAAATTAATTGCTTAAATTTTTAGTTTCAGACTTTTGAGCTTAGTAATGCAGATTCCTACTAAACAGTATTTAATTCTGACGCATTCAGAAGTTTTAGTTATTATAATAAAGTCTCGCTTTATTAAATTTTATGCATCCATTTCACTCAGCTTTGGATAAACTTACTGCAAGATGGGTTTGGTGTGTGTTTTAATAACATTAATACGTCTTACCTAATACCAATCCACAAATACTAAATTCTGATCAGAATGGCTAGAAAATTTTATTCCCCATTTATAATCCACTTAATTTTGTGGATCTTTAACAATTTACATACACATATACTGGCAAAGGCTAATACACTTTTAAAAGTTTTTTACACTTATTCCGATACTATGACAATTTTCGTGTTTGTATTCATGAACGCAGTTATAAAGATCCACAAAAATTAAGAAAATAATACCAACTATAAAATATTCATTATTTAACAGAAAGACATGTCCTTCCATAGCTTCATTTTATTTACTTTTTTTTAATGAACCGATTATAAACAATAATTACCTAAAACTACCATTACAAACAACTTTTAAGTAAATAATAAGCATGTAAAGAATAATGTCATTTCGCAGTGACATAAAAATATTTACCAATTTAACTAAAAACAACATATTTTCACCACAGGTCAGCGACTTGAATCTACGGAATTTAACGAAAAAAGAATTTTTTTGACCTAGTTCAGCTTCAAGGGCAATAAGTGGAGGATGTTACCCTTTGATCAATCAATCAAAGGCGTGCAAAAGTCACAAGACTACCAACGCGAATATCACGTTGAGCGAGAATACCAAAGCGCGGAGAGCAAAACGAAAATTTCATCTGAGAATTCGATCTCCGCTTCAATCAACCCGTGCGGCAGACCCCTATCCAGCTGTATCAAAAGGAGGAATATCAGCTGCGAAGTGACAGCCACCAAGTCTAGCAAGTGTGTAATGGTGGTGATGGTGGTGGCGGTGGGGCGATATCCACGATGGAATGCGAGGGAATAAAGAAAAAGAGAAGGGAGGGAGAGATTGTACAGCCTCAAAAGAGCAGAACGCATCCTCCCCGTCCCTCTTTTCGTTTTTTTTTCCCTCTTTATTGCTATACACGGTTGACGGCCAAAGTCGCTTACACACATGGCTGAATCCTTCTCATTACTCCAACAGAGAAGGTACTCCCCAAGCGAACCTGTTGTTGCTGACGGTTGGTTGGGGACAAAGGGGCCCCAGATCAGGTAAAGCTCACTTGCCCCGTTGAACGAAGCCGATTACCTTCATAGAAGAGATTTCGATGCGACTTTTTGATGAATGCCGCTTGATCGTTTGGTCTACAAAGAAAACCTCGCTGCTGGCTTTATAATCAATGGCTGAAACCACAAGGGACAACATGAAGTTAAAGAGATAACAAGTAAACAAAGATGACAACTCTAAGTCGTAGATCTTCACAACCGAGAAATGTACTTGCTGATAACTATACTTTTTACCTGTTCTTACGTACAGAAATCTGTACATGTAAATAAAACAGCAAAATGGTTAAAGCATGTCTAATGAAAATAGAGAGAATGCTAGAAACAGTATGAGATTTTAACAAAGACGCATGAATATGAAAAACAAAGTAAGATAAGTCCACACTTTCTGATGACCACCCTCTGCCTTCCTAATTCTAGCTGTCAAGCAGAATGTGACAGAGAAAAACATTTGCCTAGATTCGAGGAATGATTTGTAAAGCGATAATTTTTACCTCCCGTATTTGATTCCATCGCGTGCGTAATCGCTTCTATTACTTTCGGGAAAGAAAAACTTCTCTGCTCTTACAATTCATTAAACTTTCAGCAAAATAAGGCTTTAGCACGTACCTTTTCATTCCTTTTCATACCTTTTCATTCCTTAAAAATCTCAGCCTCCTTCAGAGAAAGAGTTTTGATTCTAAGACAGGCATACATTTAGAAGTTACATTCGATTTTTAAGCGTTAAAATTAAAATAAAATGCTGGAGATCCAAAGAATTTTCTTCTTAAATTGCGATTCACTTACATAAAAGAACAGCCCTTTGCTTAGGGCTTAGGTGCCCTCCGGCTAAAATTACAGTTTATGACAAAAACTGAAAAGTACTGAAGCCGGGCTCCGGCACAATTTAAGCTCTGTAAAACGACCTGATGATATAATAACATTATTTTAACAGCCATAATATCCCAGTATATGCATCAGTATCGGCAACAGTTCATAAGGAAATATCGGCAACATCTGATAAGCATATATCGGAGACATTTATGTAATGTTATGCCGCTTAGTTCATTTTATCCACAGAGATTACATAAATTAAAACAGAAATACTTCTTAGACATTTTGAAGCATTTAGTGAGAAACGTGAAATTTTTCAAAAAGTTTAGTGAATGTTATACAGCATGCTAGGCATAGTATGATAAAAACGAAATCAAAATGAATTGGCGATTCAGCGATACTGATTCATTCTTTAAAATTTACAACAGAGCATTCGGAAATATTTTTTATCAATAACCAAGATTTAGTTCCTCCAGTATCAAAAATGCTGATTTCATTTAAATGCATGAAGTTCGTAACGTTTCATGATAAAATTTCCTTTTTTGCTTTTCAGCACTCTTTTAATAAACGGATTTAATTTTTTAAGCTTAATTTTCATTTTAATTAAAAATGCAGCGTAATAAGTGTAGCATTTAGAACAGTGAAATATAGAAAGAATATGAATTTAAAGCCTATTTTTCAATTCATAAAGCTATTTACAGACTCCTAATAATTAGAGCTATTGATACATGTAAGTGAAATATATATCAGCAATTCAAAATATTATTACAAAACCAACAATTTAATTGTATAGAGACTTGACCCTAGAAATTATTAATGTCAATAATGATCAGTGCGCTGAAAATATGAAAAGTATCTACGATTTAAAATTTAGACCTTAAAGATCTTATACGATTTAAAATTCATACCTTTCACCTTAAAGTATATACGATTTAAAATTTTTAATGATATTTGCTTTTTTAACGGTTATATCCAATTTAGAATTTTGCTGTAATACGAAATTATGCTTAAACTTAATATGAAATTATGTCTTAAGTCTATATGTCTAAACGTTTTTCCAAACTTTCAAATGCAAAAAGTAAAAATAGTTTCTAATTTCAAATAAAAAATATAAATAGTTCCTAACTTTCAAATCAAATTTTTAATGATATTTGCTTTTTTAACGGTTATATCCAATTTAGAATTTTGCTGTAATACGAAATTATGCTTAAACTTAATATGAAATTATGTCTTAAGTCTATATGTCTAAACGTTTTTCCAAACTTTCAAATGCAAAAAGTAAAAATAGTTTCTAATTTCAAATAAAAAATATAAATAGTTCCTAACTTTCAAATCAGAAAGCACAAGTATTTCTCAACTTTCATATCTTTTTTTTCCATTTTCCAATGACGGAGCACATAAACAAAAATAAAAACGAATAGCAGAAATAGAACAAATAAATAAATAAAAAAACAAAAAAACCAGGAATAAATACTAGTAGTAGAAACAACATCAGAAAGTTCAAGAGATAACCGGAGGTTATCGCCCAAGAGTCTTCTAACCTCCCAATATTTAGAAGCAACAGTATCTCCACAGACAGCTTCTACGCAGGTGATGTTGGTTCGGTCCATAAGCTCTTTTTTGTCCAATAAGAGGTACTGAGAACACTAAAACGGCACAGATGAGCAGCCAGACAATCATGCCCGGTAAGTAATCGAAAATGAGCCGCTGCCTCCTAACCTGGTTTATCACGTGAATTCTGAAACACAATTTTTCTCATATTTGACTTCAGTTTTACACAGTTCATCCTGGTATGTCGACTGCATAAACTGTCTAATAAACAGTTCAGACGTGAGGAAAAGAGATTTTCTCATTTTGTGCAGTGTAAAAGGAAGGCACTTTTTTGGGCAAGAAAATCTGTCTGATTGTAACCATATAAATTACAACGGCGAGGAATCTGCTGCAAAACAAAACGTTTATGGCCAGACCTCAAGGAAATAGCAGCTTTTGACATTGGGAAATGTCATACTATGACAGCGGAGCTTGAATATAACTAATGGACTGAATGGCAACCTGTGAATCGGACAGCATATCTTTTAAAATCAGCTCAGATGGCCTATTAGCTGTTTAAGTGCGATGTGGATCACTTCCACTTCATCGTCAAAGGCAGTATAATTTCGAGAAAATTCCGGCTCCAACGTTCTCGTATCTTGAAAGCTGTGATCCATCCGTATAAACACGCAGCCACTCATTTTCGGGGTATTTAGTTTCAATAGTCTCCAAACTGATACATTTTTGCAGATTCGGTGAAGTATCCTTTTTTGATATGAATCGAGTTAAATTTAAGTTCGTCTCTAGACCCATCAGTTCCATAGGATGTCTGGGTTTCGCCAGTAGATGCATTTTTCCGTGAAATTCAAAGATTTCTTTGTGGGCCAAATCCATCCTGAGTCTTAAGGTTTCTATTTTGGAGCTGATAATCTTTCCAAAAGGGTATCCTCAAGTCTAATAAATTTTCATAACTCTCAAATAATACTTTGAATGGGTAAGTGTTTTGTTGAAAAAACAATATTATATCAATAGGCGTGGATTTCATTGCCCCAATGATAAGCCTTAAAGCTTGGCTCTGTAGACTTCCTAGTTTTTTATGCAAAGAATTTGAGATTGTTATAAGTGGTTCGAAATAGTACGTCAAAAGCGGCAATACAAAGGTTTTATAAATAATATTGAGAGTGGAGCGGAAACTATTTAACTTGACTCCAAGCACTTCAATATATTGTCTTTTTGAGGACCATTCTGAAACTGAGTCAATATGCTGCTTCCAAAGCAATTTTCTATCAAACGTTACACCAAAATACGTAAAAATATCTGCATATGCAATGGAGCTGTTTCTATATTTCAGATCCAGAAAAAACTCTGGTGTGTTAAAGAAAAGGATTGCATAGCCTTTTTTCCCGAGTCAACGGTCATAATACTGGCACTACACCATTCTGAAAGTACATTAGGTGCTTTGTTGACTGTATCCTCAACAGAGGTCTTCGCATTTTTGTTTGGTACCTGGGTCCTGATCACTCAGTCAGTCTCAAGTAAAAGACATTTAATGCCACTTATAACCTTTAGAATCTCAATTAAATCATTGATATAGACATCAAAGAAGGTGCAACTGTTTACGGCTCCTTGGGGGAGACAAGTTTGTAAGTTAAAATACTTTGAAAACTCATTTTCATATTTGATTTTAAACGTTCATTGACCAAGGAAAGATCGGGAGGGGAAGCAATCCTGTCACCCAAATATGGTTAAAATATCTAAAGATGGCTCTCTTTGCCATTTCATCAAAATGTTTAAGAAGGAATTCCGCATGGATGCTCACTTCACCTGAAGATTTTTTTTTTTTTTTTTACGTTCAAGCATTTGAGGGCTAGATCCAATTTATGTATTTCTGGGAAACGTACCAAAAACATTGCTTGAGTTTCCTTCAATTCCTCTGTTTTTTCTTAAGGATGGCTTCTTCCAGTCTATTTTTAGGAGCCTCAATATTCTTCTTGCGTATATACCTTTCGTCTGAGATTTAGCATAGTCGCTTCCAAAAGCTATTTGCTGTATCTCTGTGCATAAGTCAAGATTTTATTTTCAATAGAGATTGGTTCTCATTTAGACACTGGCTTCTTATTTTGAATATTGGTCAAGAATTTATAGACCTTTAAACTATCTCCCCCCCCCCGTATACTTTGAATTAGAAATAAAGGTTTAAAAGGCTTCCGTTTGGCATCGAAAACTACTTTTCTAAAATCTCCTATTGTCTACATATCCAAATATGCTTTAATAAAATTTTGTTCCAAGAATACTGTACAACGCCCTCACTTTTTATCAGAAACATATACCATTCTGGCATTAAATTTGCTACGATTGATATTAAGTTTAAACACAAATTTCAGACACAATAAACGCTTACTGAAGAACTAGAATACTATTTTGAAGCAAAGAATTGTATATTCAAAAATCGCGCAGAAAAATACATATTGCAACTTACATTTATCACATGATATTATTTTCAGAAGCTGCAAAGAGTCAAAACCATAATCATACAGTCAAAATAAAATACGAAACAACTTGAAATTACTATGCTTCGCATAGGAAGTAATAATTCGGGAAAAAAATTGACAGTTCGAAGATGAGAAGGCTTGAAGATCAGAATTCTTTTTATGGAAGAATAAAATGGTATACAATTAGCAGCAAAAGAGGATGTCATCAATACAAAGAGGTCAGAAAGTCATTGTTAACAAAACGTGAGCTGTTCTCTTGAAAAAATTAATAAGTATGCAGAATTAGACATTTTAATTAAAAATTTGTGGGACGTGAACTAGTTTCATGTTTTTAACAGCAACATAGTTGTTAACCATACATTGTTAACCTCGTTTCCTAGCTTTTATAACTAACACTCCCCGCCGTTTCTTTTAACTGATTTTAATGGAAATTTCTGACAAGTCGGCGGACTTACTTTCTTTCTTTTTTTTTTTTTAATTCTAATTTTTTATTTTTACCCTATTGCCTCTGCCGGGATTTTATTTTATGATGCAAATTATCACATTTTCTACATAAGAATACAACAACTGTGTTATAAATTAGAATTAAGAACTAAGGAATGAATTATTTTAGAGGTACATAGTTATTCCATGTTTTGATGATATATTTAGTAATATGTGCTAATCGCATTTAGCACTTGAATAAAAGAAATAGCAGATGCTACATTACATTACAGATAAATGGGATTAAATATTACTTATGAGGGAAAAATAAAAGTGTCGACGATAGTCTCGTAACAAAATTATTGAGTTGGCAAGAAAATAATTTCGGCTTGCACAAACAGATAACATTAAGTTCGCTTTGTTGTTATTCTTGTTTTGTTGATTCAATTTACATTTTTTTCCATCGACATTTGGCAGCTGACGCTTAAACGTTGCTATAGAAACAAATTCCGTGTATTGTTGTTTAGAAATGTGAGTTTACGTTCAATTTAAAAATGAGGTGCAAAAACAAACATTTTCGACATACTTTACTTTTTTATTTTCATAAAGAAAGCGGCTGAGGCTCACAAAGAGATATATGAAGTTTATGGCGTTGATTGTTTAACAGAATACATGTGCCAAAAAAAATTTCATTATAGAGATTTTTCACATGAAGATGGCCAACGTTCTAGCCAACCTGCTGAAGTTGATGATGATAAAATTAAAGCCATAACTGAATCGGATTGTCATGGATAGTGTGCGAGAGACTGCACAAAGATTAAAAGTATCACACACAACTTTTGAAAATCACATGCCTTGGACTCGTTAGGAAAGTCTATATTTGGATTCCGTATAAATTGAAAGAAATTCACTTAACACAACCAAATAATATTTGCAATATGCATATCAAACGTAATGAAATCGACACTTCTTTTAAACGAAGTATCACCGGTGATGAAAAATGGATGATCTACAACATTAATCGACAAATATCACGGTCCAAGCATGATAATCAACACAAATCATATCGAAAGTTAAACTGCATCAGAAAAAAGATCATGCTATCAATTTAAGCTATCAATCTTCTAAGCAACAAAACGATCAACTCAGATGTTTACTGCCAACAACTCACGAAACTGGAGAAAGCAATCAAAGAGAAAAGGCCAGAACTGGCAAATGCCAAAAGAATCGTGGTCCACCACGAAAATGCGAGACTTAACATGCAGTAAACATGTACAAAATTATTGGTGGTTGGTTGGGAAGCCCCGACCTTGCCCCATCGGATTATCATTTATTTCGAAGTTTACAAAACTACTTAAATAGTATTAATTTTAGTAGTACTGATGACCTGAAATCGCACTTGGTCGAATTTTTCTTCTGATAAGAACCGGCATGAAGTTACCAGAAAGATGGCAAAAGGTCATCGAACAGAATGGAAGATATTGACTGATGAAAGTTCATTTTTTGTATAGAAAAAAATCGAGTTTTGTTTCACAGTAAAGAGTCGAAATTACTTTCTTACCAACCCGATATCTGCGTTATATTTATCCAATTGACCAAAAAGTAATATCAAATAACTGGTGCAGTTGATTTTCAGTGCTGGATTTCGTTCTTTTTTTATCTTAGCAATCGTAGCACAGATTATTTTCAATTAATGTAGTTGTTACGCAGTTGTCGATCTTAGCAGACTTTGCAAAGAATTTGCTATCGCTGAATTATGATATTTGCCAGGAAACTTCTTCAACAGTCTAAACATTCATTTGAGAACTGCAGTATTTATCAACGTGCACATTATAAATCTAGTTCGCATTTCAAATCGATATCAATTTATATAAGTACTATACATTTCGCAGGTTTCATTCTATAATTTATAATTTGATATCGAATTTAATGGTAAATTTATTGAATATATAGACTAGGTTTGATAGGCAAAACAGAAAGTTTAGAAAATTCACCAGTAATACTTCTCTATCAACTTCATAGAAAGAAAATCAACAGAACAGTGTTGTCTTGTGATTGTCAAAGAAAACACTTCTTGAATTACATGGCAGTGGCTTTTATATAAAAAAAAAAAAAAAAAAATTAAAAAAAAAAAAAAAAAAAAAAAACACGATTCGGCCTTAATTGAGTGACATTGATATACTTGAGATGCTAATAGCTCAGAGATTGGCAGCTAGGAATACATGGGTTTGTCTGATCGGCACAGTCAATTTTCAAAAAGGTGCTGGCATCTTTTAGCAAACTTCCCATTTATTCGTCCCTACAGAAGGGTGCCCGAACATAATGACATAAAAGTAAAAGGCACGTTTATAAAAGATCAGCTTATATCACGAAGAATGCAAACTTCATCAAGATGCCGAGATGCCCATGTGAAGGTGCTTATGTAAACGAATAGTCATCAACTTTTATAATGATGCCAGCATATTTATGAAGATCATCGTTTTCAAATCACCGGAGTAAAGAATTAGAATGCATATGAAGTAATGAACTTTCGACGAGAACAACAACCGGGTTAAGTTGTTTTGTTAGATTATGGGAAATTACACTAGGGCTATCTGCCTGAGGGAAGGGATGCCTTCGTGGAGGACTTTCTAAGGGGAACTGGCTCGTATACACGTTACACATGGTGAAAAACACGAAAACGCCCATACAACCAACCCGTTCGCCTGGAATAGAACCCAGGTCGGAACTACCAGTGTACAGCGATTTTACCGTTGGGCAGCTGGTGGGCCCGGGACGGGGTTAAGACGATGAGTTTAGCACATCTATGATTATTTTATATTTTTTTAAGCGGAAGGTCATTAAATATTTTACTTCTAATGAGTTATTGCTTTCTGCTCCCTGAATCCTACGATTACGATTAAAGTTTCGTTTGTTTTAAACCATCCATATTAGGTGACGAGTCGGCGCTATCGCCACCTTCACCCCAGGAAGATTTCTCGAATTCTCGATAGCTCCAACCGCCCCAATCAGCAGCTACAATTATAAACATTTCAGGCCAAAAAGATTTTGTTTCTGAAAAGACGACGGACTTATGTCTGTTCGCCTACGAAACCGATAGAGTTTTACTCAAAGTCTAGAAGAAAAATTTAATGAAAAAAACCTTTTAAAGCAAAAACATTTGAACATTTTTCTCTAACTTCACATTGCGCGAATAGATATCTATATTTAATAAGTCTAAACAGTGAAAAATGTTGAAGAGATTTTGAAAGCAGAGATTATTCATACAGATGTAGAGATCACTGAAGCAAAAAGTTGAATTGTAAAACATACACATACACACACCGCGATTCGAAATAACCCTTGCTTTGGCTCAGATATATGTCCACTTTCGTACAATAATGCGAACAACTCTCAAGTTCGCTGACACTTCGTGACAAGGCAGATTTCCCACGTGGTTCAAGATACCGAGACAGAATTGACTGCTGAAGATGCCTCTTTTTAATTTCCATTCACAATAATTGGCCTCCTGAGCACTCAAGCAGCGAGAATTTCAGATGTTAATCTTTAAACTGTGAGAAAATGAGAGTAAATTCGGAGTGTTATTCCCGTGGTCAACCTTTAAATCCCCTTCTTAACCTCTTGGCTTCGAGGTTACTTTAACTCTCGGAACCAGGAGGTTTCGCTTCAGTAATAAAAGTGGAGTTCTAAAATTATGTAATAATGCACATTTATTCACGAAACGGTTCTGAATACGATAAGTTAGTTCAACTTAACTTTAAATGAAAAGGAAAATTCTGAATACGTCGTACGTCATTTGGACTATGTTGTACTGTTTTCCGAGTTGCACTTTTACAGACTTAGGTAATTTCTTCTAGAGTTATAAGTTAACACAATAACACATACCTTTCTGTTGCTGTAATAAACCATGTGGAACACATTTTCACCCAAGTTAAAAAAAGGCATAATTTTAAAGCTCCCTTGATGAAAATTACAAATGAATGTTCCATATTGGAATAAACGGCAGCAGGTCTTCTATCAAGCATAACACGCTGATTATGATAGATACTTGGATATACATAACTAAAATTCACTTTTGTTAAAAAAGTGCATTAATGATTTGTGAAAACGAAACTGTTTCTTCTCTTTCATAGAAAGATGATGAATACAGTACATAATTGAGTACTGTTATATCAGAGTTCGTAGGCGATGGTGCAAAGAATTATCGATTTTCCCAAGCGCACTCTTTTGTTGTAAATGGTTAACATATCCAACTGCCAAATGGAAGAGCCGTGGCTCGAATTCCCGAGAGAGTAAAGTATCATCTACGGTTGCCTAATATTTAGGAGGCATATGCTTGCATATTTTTTACACATACCGTCGAAGTCCAGATCTATTGATGTTCTTCTGCAGTTGCATTTCATAAACTGCATTTAATTTATTTTTATCGCCACACGGCTTGAAATACGCTGTTCTGAATGGCATTAAAAAAACTTTGTTTTTTGTTAGTGGCTTATCCCAAAGATCGACAGTAACATCAGATCAGGTCTCTGACATCAGAGCAAGCCCACAAATTCATCGTAGCAAGGGGTCAAAATTGCGCCTGCCGTTGGCAAGAGCCTTCAGCATTATATAGGTGACAGTACGACTTTATTCAGTTCCGCCTCAGATTTTGATGAAGAGCACCCCGGGGGGATGGATCCGAAAGTTTCTCCCCCTCTTCCCCTACCACCAACCTCTCGAGAGGATTTTCGGCTCGCCGCATATTAAAAAGTGCTCCCATGTGGCACAAACATCCCTACCTTCAGCGGGATTTGAATCCAGACCTTCGGTACGGCAGTCAGCGTTGCTAACCACTATCCCGGTTGGGCGGCACATTAAAAAGTTCATAGCTGTACGAGAAACTTCTAGGTATTCTGTATGAATCTACAACTAAAACTTATGGGGCTTATTATAGCTTAAATTTAGGTTTTAACGTCGAATCTGTTGATATATCGATAAGTTGGTCTCTTTCCTTCACAGGCAAGCCTTCTGATTTATCGTAATAAGTAAAAGGACTTTTTTTTATCCGGTCATACTTAGTTTGAGTTTTAAACCTAATCTATAACTAAAAGTAGCTTCATAGTTTTTAATTAATAAACACTAGTTAACTAATGTGAATGCTTTATAATTTTGTTTTCTAAATTTTATTTTGATTCGTGAAACCCTGGGGTTTGATTCGTGGAACCCCGGGGTTCCGTGAAACACTGTTTGAAGACCACATACTTTCGAATAAACTCAAGTCTTCCTCCAAAATCGTACAAATATTTTTTCATGGAAATACTTTATTTTATGCATGCTTCCAACTAAGTAAGATAATTTTAAAACTAGATCTGATACATGACAGATGAAGTTGAATGTATATATAGAATAAAGTTACTCATGATTAAACTCCCGTGTAAAATGAATAAAAACATTATCATTCTATAGTATGTGACGTGAAAGAACAAGTAATTCTTCACTGGAATTTAAATGAATAATGCGTAGAAAGGGAAAGAAAAATTTCCATTTATCAAAAACAGGATGTAAATATCTGGTCTTCGACGTAATGTTTCTTGCCAGAAAGATAATTTAATGGTATGAATACTGCATTTCACAAAAAAACCGAGTAAACAACTTTCTGTTTAGTGCAAAAATTTAAAAAATAAGTAATAAATTAACTTAATACAGTTTTCTAATGTTAGCCAGATTATATGTAAGAGTCATAGTTTTCAGAAGGGAATTTTTCTGAAAACTGTCTTATATTTGAAACAGACCGGTACTTAGGTTTTGCATTTCCAAACATAACTTTATTTGGAATTCCGTTAAATATCGCTTAAGACCGCTGCCAGTACGTAACTAAATATTAAAACATTGTGTTACTGCAATATTAGTCTAACGAAGTTTTTAAAAATAAATTGAGATTTTCGTTTCTTAGTTGAAGTGCTAAAATAAATAAAATCCTTATACGTCAAAAATTTAAGCCCTTAAAAATTAAACTAAGATTCTAAGCTGGGATTGCGCGTTAGAAATCTGGTATCCTCTAAATCTTCTAAAATAGTAGATATCTCGTAGCGAATTTCACTGCTCACGGAACATTTAGAAATCTAAGATATTTCTGGGAAAGCCTATCCGACCCTTAAAAAAATATCTTAAAATAATACTTAAAGTAGGTCTTTATGTAAAGACACTTTATGTAAAGACAATTAAAGAAAAGTATCGCATTTTTATTTTAAAATTTTAATATAAAATTGGTGTAATTTATACATTAACAGCACTGACTCGTGCTCCAGGCATTTTTTACACAAACTGTCGACGTCTAGCTTTATCGCTGTTATCTCCTGTCGCATTCCATATTCAACATCTAATTTGCTTCTAGAAGATCGTACTGGCAGCGGTATTTTTATTAGGATCCCCCACCTTGAGGCTACAATAAAGCAACGCAACCCTGACACCTACTCTGCCTTCTAGAACGAGTTAATTGCGATTAATGTAGGGCTTGGTACTATCATGTCTTATGATTGTGATTTTGAGGAACTTTGGATTTTATCGGACAGCCGCAGCTCACTACAACATGTAGCTGGTCCTCCATAAACGATGGAGCCAGTGCATCTATTCTGCTCAAACTGAGGAAGATCTCTCAGACCCACGACGTCCACCTCCAGTGGATCTCATCACATGTTAACATTGGTGGTAATGAGGTCGCCGATATATTGGCCAAAGAGGGTAGTCAAAATGAAACGGCCACTGGCTCTTCGCTTACCTACCCAGAACTATACTCAGATGAAAGATTTAAACTCAGTTTACTACAGCGTATTCCACCTACGCACCAATAGTACACAAGAACATTCCTTGGCCCTCTGCTGGAAATCAAATGTGACCATAGTTCCCAGACTGCTCTGGCTAGACTAACAAATGCTAGACCACCTTAAATGTGTTTCCTTTGGTAGTGGCAGAAAAGTGCACCCCACTTGTAAAAAATGCTGTGACCATCCAGCTTCACCGGATTACATTCTGAGCTGCATCGGACTTTCGAAAGGGGAATTAACATCCGATCCCATTATTATTATAGATTTTTTGACGGTCAACAACCTTCTGGAGCTGATTTGATATATGTCAGACCTTTCGAGGATAAGCAACAACAACAACACTTTGTTTCTATATTTTGTTTTTGTTGCCACATTCATTGAGAAGGATTTTTCAATTAATACCTTATTCCGAACGGCATTAAAGTGTTCATAGCTGTGTGAGAAATTTCTAGGTCTTCTGCTTGAATCTTTAACCAAATATTTAAAAGCTCTTCTTGCTTAACTATAGATTTTAACGCCGAATCTGTTGATATGTCGATAAGTTATTCCATTTCTTTTAAATCCTTTTCTTCCGATTTATCGTAGAATTCGAAAGGATATTTATTCAGTCATACTCAATTTTTTTTCTTCTGGAAAATAATCTCTTATAGTTTACCTCAATTGAAGAAGGTACTCTATTGTATACTTTAATACTTTTGTCTAAATTCAATTCATTTTCCGTTAGAAAACTGTTTAGTTTTGCAAAGCATCGCACGTCATTCTCTTTGAAATATGATGACCAGATGTTAAGTTTTAGAATTAATCCCTAATTAAATGTAGCCTCATATTTTTATTTAATAAACACTACTCAATCAGTGTGAGTGCCTCATAATTTTCTTCCCGAATTTTTATTTTGACTCGAGGAATTCCGGCAAAGAGGGTGGACTGCATTCAGTGTAGCTACCCAAAAGAATACTATTGTAGAGAACTTCCAACCGGAATGAATTCGTTGAGTTAGGAGTAGATATTTTCCCTTTCCGTAGTCATTTGAAGCCGAGATTTTGAAGTGAAATTCGAAGGCTTTAGTAAATCGCATTTGCTTTGAATGAAATACAGTTGATATGGTGCTCCTTTTAATAGTAAATATGGCTCCCTCGAAAAGAAACAAACACAGTGCTGGTTTCAAATGCAAAATCCTTCATTTTGCAAAAGGAAAATGGAAATTGTGATGCAACAAGAATGTCTGGTGTCTGAAAGATGGAATGGATAATGATTATTTATTTATGGATCCAAATAATAATGATGGTGAAGATGAATCAAAATTCTATGATACGCCCGAAGGTATAACGGAAGACGAACAAATTCTTCATGTTATCCGATAATGAAAAAGTTTAATTTCATAACATGTCATTTCTTTTAAATAAGCAGAATTTTGGTGCACGTAAAAATCTAATTTTTTCCTTATTTTTAAGCTATCGTTTTTATATCCGGCGTATAACGCGCACTTGTATATTTCGGTCCTATTTTTTGTATTAAAAGTGCCGTTATACGCCGGATATAAGGTAGTCATCAACAGCCCATAAACAAGAAAGAAAACATTTGATGAAATTATTATTTTTACCTTAACAGGACCAACATCAACGTACTGTCGATACTGCCAGGGGGTTGAAATCGATGTTAAAGCTGCCATGTCGATTGTCTGGCAAAGAGGCTGTGGGTGCTATGCAGTATCGGTCCTGGGTCGTATTCCCGATTTTTCCAGTAACTCACTAGCATGATACGTGACGCTGCGTCATGCATAACACCCGTTTGGCTACAAGTTGTTCTATTCAACCACGACTGCTGAATTTCGAGCGGTTAACTAAAACATGAACTGTTAACTAAATACTTTTTATCAAATTTTCCTGGTAGAAAATAGATCTCAAGATTCAATAGTTATGTCGATAGTTATATCGATTGTATCATCGAATAATTTACTACATTTAATTTTTATCGTCTTTATAAATACAAGTATATTTTTAAAAATCTGTTGATACGTCGATAAGTTATTCCATTTCTTTAAAATCCTTTTCTTCCGATTTATCGTAGAATTCGAAAGGATATTTATCCAGTCATACTTAAATACATTAAAATGTTCTTAAATACATTTTTAATTAAATGCAGATTTCATATTTTGTTTTCATTACAAGCTTTTAATATTAAGCCCAAGTTTTTATTTTTACTTTTTCTTCGTATTATTTTAGCTGAAGAATCTGAAAGAGCCAAGACTGAAATGAGTCTAGAATCTTCCGCGATTCAGATTTGAGGAAATTTAGGATTCGTCCTAATTGTAAATAATTTTTTGCCTTGAGAAAGATCACAGAAGCTGCTCTGATATTTTCAGTTAAATAAAGCTTCAATTTTGCGCAGTTTTTGTTCCTTCCTTGCCTTTTCAGAGATGTCTAATATTTACTAATAAATATCGTCGAACACTTTTCTGTGTCTTCTGACATTTTTATTTCACAGAACTCACAATAATTCGAAGTCTCAGACTTATGATGTCTTCGATTTGCTATTAGTTTTCTTTTATTTCATATAACTTTTTTTATATTCTTTAAAAAGGAACCAAAGAAATGTTTTAATAAAAAGTGAAGCAGAAAATACGCTCCAACTAAATGATGCGTGTAAAGATGACCAACTGAAAAGTCATTGAGGACAAAGACTTCCTGTGAAGAAGGACAAGACCCATTAGGTACAAAAATCCCGTCGATTTCAGGATATATCTTTTCAAAAATATAAAACTGAAAGATGAATTTTCGATATGCTCTTTGATTGCCTACGGAACATTAACTTAGCAATGTTTGTTTTCTGCTTGGTCAGACCTACAGCATTTATTTGTAAATCCTAAGATGCTATTTCCTAGCGAAGGCCTGCATGCAACAGGCGCAAACGGACATCCTGGAGCCGGCCAACCCATCCTTAAAGTTCAAATTACTTCGAAAATGCTCATTTCGTCAACTTTGTATGTCACACAAAAGCCATACATCAAATTAATGGATAAATAAGACCTACCAAAGTTCCCAGACAACATAAAATGCTATTCCATTATCTGGATCCTTTAAAAAAAATCCCTCTCCTGTACCCACAAACCACTGCTTTTAAAACAAGTAGCAAAGCCGCCCAACCGAAATAGTGATTAGTGACTTTGACTACCGTACTTAAGGGGCCGGATTCGAATCCAAGAGAAGGCATGGATATTCGTAAATGTATAGTGTCTGTGAGGCATAGGGGCACTCAAAATATGCGGCGAGCCAAAAGTTCACTCGAGAAGTTCAGGATAGGGGAATAGCGGTGGAAAACCCTCGTGCCCGACCCCCCCCCCGGGGTGCTCTACTTCAAAATTAAGGACAGAACTGAGCATTTCCAACGGCATGCGCAATTTTGACTCCTTGCCACGATCACTTTTGTGGGTTTGCACTGATTTCAGATAAGCGAGATTAGTCACAATAACAAGTATCCAGATAACTTTGATTTGGTTTCTCAGATTTTTGGTTTTGTTTGCTTAGAAAGAGATGCTTCCTGGACAATTTTTATAGGGAAATTGTGTCCTATTTAAGCTAGGCATTGGGAATACTAGGAAAATGTTAGCGGAATCAGCCTGGTATAACGAACTATGCAGGCGAATTCAGTCTGAGCAAAGTAAGCTGCGAGGAAAATTGTCATATTTCTGTCTTGTAACGTTTTGTTTGGTACAGTAAACAGCAGAGTTTCGACATAAGGCATCTATCTTAGTACACATTGTCGATCTGCCATATGCTTGTATACATAAGCAGCAGATTTCCAGCTTGAATATAGAGGACCAAGAAGTGTTAAGGCCCGTTTCCACTACTGCGTATGCGTTGCGGTGCGTATGCGTTTCTCCAATCAGCGAGCGAATTCACTTTGATTGACATCTGGTATCCGTCGACGGATGACGGAACGGATGAAGTTCAACAATGTTCAACTTCCATGCGCAGGGCTGCGGAAGCGTTGGGGTCACGTGGTAAAAAAGGAGCAATCAGGTGTTGTCACCAAAAATTAATGGCGGCAGAAGCAGCGATGAACGCTGGTTCAGGGAAAGAATGTTTTGCTAAAAAATACTTATTTCTGAATTAACATTATTGCGAGAAATCTGCGTACTGAAAAAGACAGCAATCAGCTGAATTTAGTTAAAAAGATAAAAATAAGATAGCTGCAAGCTGCAACTACAGTACTAGTTCGCCGAGAGCAGTGATTACTGTCAAGGAAATCAGGCGCAAAAAATATAATACCAAGTTCATGAAATAGGAAAATTTGTCCTGAAAATTATTTTCTAGTTCTGCATACACGTTTACCTTTCATGATAATGAACGTCTGACTATATCAAACTGCTATAGCAAATCAGATATGGCATGAAAAGATTTGTTACTTTTTTCTTTTGAAACGGGTAAAAACTAAAAATGTTAATTATAAATTAAATTTAGTAGCCTTTTAAATATTTCACTGAATTAAAGAGTACGTTAAAGTTATATTTCTCTATTCACAAATATACCTTTTTGGCTAGCATATATTTGTAAGCACATAGAATATATTTTTAGCAGTCCGTTTAACTTCAATCGGAATACCGCTTTAAAAAATAATGTTTTTTGTAAGAAATGTTCTAGAAGCTAACGAACAAACTCTGGTGAATGTTTTAGACAATAGCACACTGAAATAGAACCAAAAAATTTAGTTTTATGAATTCATTTACTTCATAATGTATATAAGACAAAATTGCTAGTAACGTTAGTGTGATGATAGCGTAGTGGTAAAGCTGGGGGTAGCGAGCTGTGACCTTTTGGGTCGTGAGTTCGAATCCCATACTTTTCTTTTTTCACCCTGTTTGCAATTTTCTCAGCTCCGTGTTCCAATTTTATCTATATTTGTGTTTTAAAATTTATTTCTATTGTTATGTGCATTAAATATAACGTTTTGTTGATGCTCTTATTTATTTAAAATTTTCCCTCAAGAATTTATTTTGAAAATTATAATATAATAAGAATTAAAAATATACTCCCTGTATATATATAAACATTTTTTTTCGTTTCACTTTTATGTTAATGCACATACATGTGAGGAGACTTTGGGATGTTTCCAGGTCTAAACTTTCAATACTAATGAACATGAGACAGTATTAATGCCCTGAACAATTTTAATAAAACAATTTTTAAAAAACTTATTATAATAATTGCTTTAAATTCAGTTCTCTCCAGCTGAAGCACAGGAATTAATTAATTAAATATTTCCATTTTATTTACCTTAGGTATGCATACATATATAAAGAGAAATAAGCTTATCTTTATAACTTCTTCCATAAAAAGCTATAAATTTAAAATTTATAAATTCAAAATAATATTTTATGGATTATGCATAAAATATAACTGCGCATAGTGCATTTTGAAAGAAACGAGATTTCTAATAAATTATCCAGCTATGACACAGAAGAAACTGACGCTAAAATTGTATATAATATCTGTTTTCTCCCCAAATTTGCGAATATTTTAAAAATATACAATCTCACATAGCAGTCAGCGGTATACAAGCATAGCAAATTTTGTGTAAATATTGTGAACCTTTCTTTACAGTTGCTCTGTATTTTTAAGGTACCAGCTATTTTTAAATGTGTTTAACATTTTTATTTGTTTTGCAGTAACAGTACATTTTAGTTTTAATAATATATTATTTCGTTAACATTTAAGTCTTCTAGAAACGGAAAGAAATTTTTAAAAATTACTCCAGCTTCTATGCAGTTAGAGATGTTCATAATATGCATTATAACCTTACGTGTCTAAAAATTGCTAACTTACTTTACTTTCACAGTTCATAAGCAGAACTAAAAATTTCCAATAACATCGTCCGAATCCCGTAAGTTAAATCAGAGACCTCTGGTGGCAATGAATGCAACTGACCACCGAACTTCCGTAAGCGTAAATCCAACGCAATAGTGTAAACGGTTGTCCGTCTGCGTAATGCGTTTCTCCCAATACGCACCGCAACGCATACGCAGTAGTGGAAACGAGCCTTTATGCTTTGAATGATGTCTATCTATACGTTACGCAGTTATCCCCTTCACTTATTGCATATGTTACCGGCAAACTTTGAAATCCGGCATTCTATAGAATGCCTAGGCATTGTGTATAATGCCTAAACCTAGCCGGCAATGTATGAAACGATTCATATTTCACACATTTCCTAGGCATTATAAAGTATGCCAAAGGACAAACCGGCAAAGCATGAAATACATTCCCGATTCGTTTCGAAGAACCAAACTACTTACCAGTAAGTAATAAATGATGTAAAAAGGCCAAAATGACTACTAAGAAGGAGCCACGTGACTAGTGGCCGCTGAATCGCTAGGATGTGATGTATGTGGGAAACAAAACCACATTCATTTATCCTGTTAAAAAAAGACTCAGTACTATACAGTATTACGTCACGGTCGATGTGTTTTTTCTCGTACTTCATGAAAACTCATTTGAGTACTGGACAGGGACGATGTGGCAGAATGATGAAAGAATTTTCAATCAAATACAGAAACGTTACTCGTAATAATATTGAATATACAACCACCTCTGTGACCTCTGCCAGAAAAAACAAAAAGGTATTAAAAAGGGCATTGCTTATGATTGTTTCTGAATTTAATTTCCGTTGTCAGAGCTTATAGAGCTTACTGATTCCCAGCCTCAGCCAGATAGAAAACACAAATTTATTATGTTGTATCAAGATCATCTCACTATCTTTTTTTTACACATTTAGAATAACGGTATTTTAATGGCACTCCTTTCACTAATTTTTCAAAATAACAGATGTATTTTTGAGGAATGAACGTCTTTTAAATAATAGCCTTACCATACCCTTTTTTTCATACTTTGCCTAAAGAGAATTTGTCATTCTATAGAATGCTTAGGTATTACATACAACTGAACGCCTAGGGAAAGTACGTAATAATTTTCATATTTCATACCTTCCCTAAAATCGTCCGGTATTATATACAATGGCAAGGCTTTTCTATAGAAAGCCGGCGTTTCATACTTTGCCGGTAACATACACATACATAGATACATGCATGGGTTTGTGTGACGTTTTGGGTGCTCCCAACTGGGCACGGAGTGTCCTGTAGTAACCTGTAGGAGACTAGTAGACTCTACATCTAACTGCCTCGGGACATGAATTTTCAAGACTTCTCTTTTTATCACTAGCGTTTCGAAAATAAAAAGACTATTCCTCGACTATCGAAAATGAGTTCCCAAGGCATCACCAGATCAGGAAAACCTCTTCTGTCACAGCCCATTACGCCGACCGGGTCAAGTCAGGTTTTCTATATTCCGAGCCTGGCCTAACCATTATCGACATTAGATACGCCTGGCCGGATTCCAGGCAACTGAGAATTTAAACGTGGGATGGCCTTGATTCTCCGTAAGTTCGAATTTTTTTTCTTCTTTTTACTCTTTGTTTATTATTTTGAAAAATCCATTTCATTACTGGGGGTCGTTTTCATTTAGCCAGACAACAGACTTCATAACCAGTGAACCGTAAGATAACCTCCAGTGTGACTGGTGGGAAAATAAGGATGAGCTGCGGCCATATGTTTACAAAATAAGCTCATATTTTATAAACATCACGTAATGCTGAAGATGCCTTAACATTCAGAAGAGTTGCACGAGGACTGCAGGAAAGTTAAATATTATTAAATACCAGAGTAAGAGTTTGGAAACAGTGCTAATATCGAGCACCTTTTAAGCCATCTATTTATACAGCAGAGAAATTTGAATTTTTCTTTGTGTAAAACCTTTTAACTTTCAGTCAATAATATTTAAGATACGTAGATAGTAACTATTCCTTTTTTTTAATGAATTTTCCCCTTAAGCGTTTGAGAGAGTTTTCTTGAAACAGGACATAGAAAAATTCGTATTATTTATGAATAACCAAACCCTCCTTGCAGTTTGCACGAAAGCTAGCCAAGCTAGTCATCCCATAACTTACGGTACATGTTCGATGTTCGTCAATCATCACTGTACATCAAATATTCAAGTTCTCGCCGTAGTTGACAATTCAATGATTATTTTCTACTTAATTTTCAAATTACTATTCTCTGATAAACAAAGCTATCGATAATAGTTAAATAAATGACCAAATAATTTATTTTTCGATTACTACTGCATTAAGCTTATTACTACTCACTACATTTAGCTTATAAATTTGTATTGTACGAATACGTTATTACTATTAAGCTTCTTCTTCCGCCCTTATAATAGCTTAGGACCACCTCAAGTGAATATGAGTTAATACTGATATGAACCACTTAAATCCATTAAAATTCACACTGCTACAACTTAAACTGATTTTCGTACACAATAAGCCCTTAAATTCCATACTGGTTTAATTTTTGCTGATAAAACCAATAATTAATAAACGTATATTTAAAAGAGTAAACTAAAACTTGAGAAGCTTTTATTACCTCATAAATAATCAATTTATTAAGATAAAACAGTCTAAGGCTCCTATATATGTACTGACAAATTTATATATTGCGCAGAATAATTTTATATCTCATTCATATAAATAAATTTATTATTTTATAGGGAAATACCTAATTTGGTTTGGTTTACGTGATTACGGCAAAGCCTCGTGGGCTATTTGCCGAAGGGGAAGGATGCCTTTGTGAAGAACTTTCTAAATGAAACTGGCTCATATACACGTTACACATGGAGAACACCACGAAAGCGCCCATGCAGCCAGCCCGTTCACGGTATTCGAACCTCGGACCGAACTAACAGTGTTCAGCGACGTTACGCCCGGCCGCTGGTGAGCCATGAAAATATTTAACTCTTACTTAGACAATTTATCGGTAATACGTTTCAAGACGTGTTCAGTTAATTGCGGTTTCGTTTAGGAATATTTGTCTGTCTTTTCAAAGCTCCAAAATTTTCTTGTCAATAAACCTGCTAGAATAAAAAAAAAACAAAGTAACCGTAAAATTTTTTAACAAAAAGATTTTGAACTTAGGAAATATACATTTGAACAGAGATCTGAACACAGGAAATATATAAGGATAGCCAGTACGTTATTTATTTATTATTTGTTTACCTCAAAAGGTGTTATTAGTCTCGAAATGGAATTTTGCGTCGGTTCAATTATAAACGTCGTATTACTTTTTAAACTGTTGCCACCAAATATTATCGGCTTGTATTATTTTGAAAGAAATTTAATAATGAAAAATGTGCATGCATGCATGTATATTTCTCGCGCTGTGAAAAAACGACAGTACCTAGAGCCATCAAATTCTGAATAATGTAGTCCTCCACTCGAACCTGTGCACCTGGAAGGGCAAATATTGAATTTCGAATTTGTTTTATTACTTATTTCATATTCTGTAAAATTTTAATGATTTTTCCATTAAGTAATAACTCAATGATTTGAAACCCAGCAGCGAGACACTGTTTGAAGTAAAACATTTTTATATCCAGCATGCGACTTCTGCCATTCGGAAAAATGTGAAAACGTAACGTAATAATTCAAATTCTTTTAGTTGGTTAATTTTTCTTCTAATCTTTTTATTCCTTCCGTCAACCATCATCAGAATGCTGGTTAGTTAGAGTTTAATGTAAGTTAGTCCGTTTTGCGTATTTGATCAACTACTATTGCATTCACTGAAAAGCACTGATACATAATAGCTACAGCTGAAACATCTGTGTTTAACACTGTGGACCATTCGAAGCCTTTTTTGTATGGGTGGGGCTACCCATTGGTAGGGATACATAAAGCAAGATCCGTCGTGGGTTCGAACGTCAGTTTCTTATCAGTGAAGCGTAGTGAGTGAATAAAAACAAACAGTGAAGTGTGAGTAATCGAAGTGATGCAGTGACTGAATATAAATCGAAAATAAAATGTGTAAATAAGAGAGAATATACAAATCGATTGACACGATGGTAAATGTGTCATTAAATTTTTTAACTCTTTGCTAAATTGGATCTCCGATGATACTACTCAGAAATCTCAACTCACCAAAAGTATGTAATGGAACAAGGATGGTCGTCAAACAGCTTTCAAATAACATCATCGAAGCCGAACTTATGACTGGAAAGGACAAAGGACACACAGTATTTATCCCCAGAATATTACTGATATCCCCTAAACTGCCATTCAAATTTAAAAGATTGCAATTTCCAATCGAATTACCCTACAGTTTTACGATTACCAAAGCGCAGGGACAAACTTTAAAACATTTCGGCATCAACCTCAAAGACTCCTGCTTTTCTCATCGTTCAGCTATACGTAACTTCCTCTCGAGTAGGATATTAGAAAAATTTGTACATATTATACCCCGGATAATGAAAAATGTTGTTTATAAAGAAGTATTGTAAATAATTAGAATATGTTTTCAATTAAAAATTTTACCTCTTATATTTTATAGCTTATCCTTTTATTCCAGCTACCGCATAATCTCATATCAACTCCCTGAGCGAAGCCAGATACCCCAGCTAGTTATGAATAAATATTATTCAAAATAATAAAAACAAAATTTTACTAAATTATACTAAGCAGAGTAATTAACAGCATTGCTATGATAGAACGTTCAACAACGTTTTACAACATTTATGAATGAGCGATTAGCCCAAAAGCTTATAGCGATATTTACATAAATATTTTACAAATAATAACATCAAACAACGCGTTTCTCTATTTTGTAGAAGACACCACACACACCTAAGAACCATTAACTGAAGGAAAAAATAACCTTAAAAACGAAAATGGCAGCCATCAGCAAAGTGATAGACAAATCAGCAAACACTTCCATTTCGACTCTCAACATATATCGTCCAGAGATCGCGAAGGCGGTTTACTTCCCCAAAACCTAAATTCATTATTAAAAGTTGCCCGATCTCTCTCTAGCATCTACATAAATTCTTCTTCCTTTTTATATGGCAGAGCCCCTAATCTCTCACAGAGGTGGAAGGATCTTCCCTCTGAATTGAAGAGGACTAGAAGAGACCCCATCACTTCTCTCCACTTTGATGTCGTCAAGCCATGCGTCATATGCAAAATTCTCGACTCTCCCTCGAGAAGATGTTAAAGAGGAATATTTATGACTTTCTGGAAAAGATTTTTATTTCTGGAGTGGTGGGTGTTTCCGGAATTCGCGATTTCCCTGTCCGAATTTCTGCCACTTTCTTTCGCTTCATTTGAAAGTCCTTCAAGATGCATACCAAAGGCCACGAGTTCGGCAACAGTAACTGCGAGAGTTTTTTCTTTCGCAATTTCATTGGATGTTACTTATAAATGAATCAGACAGGAAAAGTTGAAATAATTAAGTTTAATGTAGTTAGTGAGACTTGCAAGTGGTAAATATATTTCTGAAAACGGCTGGACACGCACGGCTATCTTCATAGAATGTGCAAATGTTCAATGACTAACGGGAAAAGTAGTAAATATGGATCTTGAGGCACAAAGAAATATTAAAATCACCTTCACAGAAATCACTTTGATAACTAAACTAAATTATACTGTAAGGTATAATTTAATTTAGAAGGGAATTTAGAGAATCGCATACAGTGCAACAGCGAGAAGCTTCGTGTTCTTAATAGCTTCCAAATCATTTTCCGGATTCAAAGAAAAGCAATGACATGAAGACGTGAAAAATAGTAAACATACCATGTGTTTTAAGATGAGATGTTTTAAATAAACGTAGCAACATAGTATCAGATCAGCCATATCGAGATATTTTCATTGAAAGATAAAATTTAAAGTAATAGTTTTTAAATAAGCAGTTCAACCAAGAAGAAAAACACATTATTCAAACCCATTTCTGCAACATACGTCACCAGTTTTTAGAAATAATAAAGCCTAATGTGTTAAGAAACTCTTGGAAAAGCAAAAGTTTTAAATACTGCGAGAGATTGACAATGGTTCTCTGCGTTATAACCTGGGCTTGGGAAGACTTTACTGGGTTGTATTAATACTAAATGTCACCCACAACAAGTTTAAAAAAATGTGTTTGAACTTGAGTGGATGAATAAAAAGTATTTTATTAACGAATGAAAATTGGAACGAGATATACGGAGAGTGTGAGCTAATAGTAGGAATTTAATAATAAAAATCAGAAGAGGATTTTTGCTTATATGAAGGAGGGGCGAAATGTAAAAATAGAGTTTCGCTTCTGTTTTACGCAATTATCGGGGAAGGGGGATTTTGTTTCGAAACAATAAGCCAGTTTTGAAGAATATTTACATTGCCTACGTAGAACTGAATGACAGAAAGGGAATATAAGTCTTAAGTAGTCAATTATATTGTCGTATTTCAAGCATTTCACATAGCCAGAACAGATGGCAAGCATCCACTTTATACACAAAAGCAATGGATGATATCCTAAGTCACAGTCTCCTGTATCTCCTTCAACATATAACCCCGCCAATTCAGTTTAAAACCTTGCTATCGTCTAAACCTTCCTATGCGCTCGTTGTTTTCCAATTTAGGAAACTACACTATACATCTATTATTTCTACTTATATAGACAGTGCATCATACTTGCTATTGGTATTATAAGTATTTTTTCATTATTTGATTTGATCTAACCGATTTGGAAGCTCAAGAAGGCCTAAAACAAAAAGAAATTAAAGGAAGCAGCATCACGTTAAAAAGGTTTCGCAGAAATGCTGTAATTTCGTAAAGGTGGGGGTAGAGGGATAAAGCGTACACCAAAATCTAGTTAATATTCCTATTCAGATTACAAACAAGAGTGGGCTGCATTTTGTTACAGTCTGCTGAACAATGAATTTATTACCAGAATGCTAAGATGATGATGATGAGAGTAACCACATCCGAATGTTGGCAAATATTAGCCAATGAACCCAGTAAACTGACCTAAAATATATTACTCCTCATGTAATATTACGTATGAGAACCACCACATCAGAATTGGCCAAGAACAAAGATTAGCCAAGGAACCCAACAAACAGATTTAAAAATATATTACTCCTTATGTAATGTTATACAGGAGAACCACCACCACCACAGAAGGCTGACAAATATTAGCCAAGGAACCCAGCGAATTTACCTAAAAATACATTGCTCCTCACGTAACCTTATGCAGGAGAACCACCACATTAGAATGTTGACAAACATTAGTCAAGGAACTCAGCAAATTTATCACTCCTTATGTAATGTTATGCAGAAGAACCACCACATCAGAATGTTGACAAGTATTAGCCAATGAACCCAGGCAAACTGATCTAAAAATATATTACTCTTTATGTAATCTTATGTAGGAGAACCACCACATCAGAATGTTGACAAATATTAGCCAAGGAACTCAGCAAATTTATTTAAAAATATATTACTCCTTATGTAATGTCATGCAGAAGAACCACCACATCAGAATGTTGACAAATATTAGTCAAGGAATTAAGCAGATTTATCACTCCTTATGTAATGTTATGCAGAAGAACCACCACATCAGAATGTTGACAAATATTAGCCAATGAACCCAGCAAATTAATCTAAAAATACATTGCTCCTCACGTAATCTTACGTAAACACATTATCTATAACTTCTTCACGCATTTTTTAGGATCTAGAAGCCACTGCTATTGCAAAAATAGGTTATTTTTTAGAAGACCCCTCTACTACAAGTCAATAAAACTGCAACGATTCAAAATTATCGAGAAAAAAGTCTTTTAAGGTTAAATTTCTATTATTCTAACGACGAAAGAAAGCGAAGATTCGACTTTCGGAATCTTGAATAGTCCATCTCTTTTTTATATTTAGGAAACTTTCTGCTGAAAACTGTTTTCATAAAATTCTGTATTTTAATTTTAGAAAAAGCTTTAACTGGAAGTACATGCCTAGGATTAATGCGTCAGGAATAGCCAACAGCCACATTATTCGAACACTGAGCAAGCGTTTCTGAGAATAAATGGTTGGATTCCATTAGGTTTCTGTGAATTATGCAATACGAGTATTGTTCCGTACTTGTAACTTGATCGTTTGGCTGACGGAGCACTTTCCCATCGCATTTTTGTTGCTATGCATTTCTCGTATTAATCTGTAAAATCTGGCAACTGGAAAGTAATGTTGAGTCTCTGCTAATTGGCAACTTGTCTATTCAACTGCGCAGCAGATGAACGCTGACTCGCAATGTATCGCTCTTGT
>KK112569.1:8174-27185 GCA_000611955.2 Stegodyphus mimosarum | reverse complement strand
TTGTACTCGACGGAATAGCTCTTTCGTTTTGTACTCATTTTAACTGGGATTAAAAATTATTTAATTCATTTTTAAATAAAATTATGTATGAGGAAATAATCAGACTTACAAGACTGAAATGAATGAACGTTGTATACCTGCACTGTCGCTCAATGTAGACTGCTGCCTTATGTTGTATTTTTAAAATAAATTCCAAGAATTAATATATATAATAAATTCCAAGATTAATAAATAATTTAAAATAAATTCCAAGAATTAATATAAGTACATATAAGTCAAATTTAGCATTTTAAACATGATATTTAGTGCATAGCATGATATTAAGCATTAAGTTACACTAAACTAAAAATTAGCTGATTAAACATATTAAGCACACAAGTCAAATTTAGCTTGTTAAACATAATAAATTCAGGTTAGCAGAAAAGGATAATATTATATGAGGGCAAGAAAAAAATTAGCTGGCTAAACATGATATTTAATACAATTAAATTCAGGTTGGTATAAAAGCATGACATTAAGCATTTGTAAGTAAAAATGGTACTGTTCTGTTATCGGGATGGGATTTAGATATCACCAAAAGCTGGCAATTTGGCGAAAAATTCAAAGCATAAAAATAATCAGCAAAATATTTACGGTTAAGTTAAAGAACAATCCATGAAAAAAAAGGGAACAATCCATGAAAAAAAAGGGAAGTCTCGGATAAGCGGCACTTGGCGCACTTTTTCCCGCTATCTTGAATCGCGAAAAATAGGCAAATCCTCGGGAGGAATTTTCAGATGGCAACAGGGAAATGGCATCAAAAGGCGCTTTCCAAAAATTCCCTCTTCAGCCCAATATCGGGATAAAGCCCTGCTTTGCAAAAATCGCATAAACTATACACATAGAACAAATTGTAAATGATTTGTTATTGTTGTGATTAAGTAAATGTATGTAGTTTTCTCATCTTAGTATTTTAGGTTATGATATATATAACTCCAGCATTATTTAACTTTTATACTTCCCTTTTTTAATTCTTACCATTAAGTTGAACAATTATCCGTAATAATGGTTATATATGTTTCAAAATAAGTTCTTTATATATAATGCACTAATGATCATGCAAATGCAATATATATCACATAGTTACAGATGAAAGTTTTAAAAAATAAAATATACAGGTATTTCCACAAGAATATTATATCCTCAAAATGTATTCCGGGCTGTTCAATCATCAGCTAGTTCGGTTTATGTCGGACATTCCAGATTCTTTTACACACATAATTTCACTTTATATTTAAGAGGGTTTTTTTTTTTTTTTTTGTATTTCTTTTTCTTGTTTTGAAGGGCGAAAATAGTTTCCATGTAGGCACACAAAGAAATGTAATCCTGAATTGCATAACTGCAGGGAAACAAGATTTGTAACAAGCGCTTCTATGGATTTTCACAGCGGCATGCAATACTTTAAATTTCAGAAAGAGACCAACCAAATAGAATAGGATAAGGTTAATTGAATCTGTATTTATTCCTTCAAATTTAGCATTTTAAACATGATATTTAGTGCATAGCATGATATTAAGCATTAAGTTACACTAAACTAAAAATTAGCTGATTAAACATATTAAGCACACAAGTCAAATTTAGCTTGTTAAACATAATAAATTCAGGTTAGCAGAAAAGGATAATATTATATGAGGGCAAGAAAAAAATTAGCTGGCTAAACATGATATTTAATACAATTAAATTCAGGTTGGTATAAAAGCATGACATTAAGCATTTGTAAGTAAAAATGGTACTGTTCTGTTATCGGGATGGGATTTAGATATCACCAAAAGCTGGCAAGAAAAGTTAAATCATATTCGTTAGCTGAATCATAAAATATTATTTTTGTGTAATTTGAAAGTTGTCTATAACCGTAGTTTCAAACTGGCGGCCCCCGAAGCAATTTTATGTGGTTGCCAAATATATTTCTGCATTAGTTTCAAATACAGTGATGTAAAGATTTCTATGTTTTACTTATTTGAAGTCTGAGTTTACTTTACAATCATTACTATTAAACATAAACATGAGTAACACATCAGAAAAATCTTTAAATATAAATCTTATTCAAAGCTTTGAAGATAAAAATTTAATTAACTTTCATTAATTTTTCATGGGAAAAAATAAAGAAACTTTTGCTCATGTTTTGGCTAATGGTTTAGATTTTTTATCCTCTTTATAAAGAAATCCTTAACGAAGAAAAAAAAAGCAGAAAAATGTTTATTATTTTATACTAACTTATTAGCATTTCAAAGTCTGATTATCATTTTATTGCATTTTTAATAATTATATTTGAATATAAACTTGATTATCAGGGGTTAAAAAACTGCTTCTATGATACAGGGTGTCTTTCAATGGCCTAGGGGTAAAACTTTTGCACACTGATAGTTTGTCTTGGAGTTGAGCCCCTGCTAACGGGCTTCTCTCTTCTTAAGCAAATAGCCAAGGAGTGCTTTTCTAAATAATTAAACAAATGACTTGCACAAATTTAAAAAATATATATTTGTATTAGAAATACAATTAATTTATTTAGAAATGAATTCCTGTTCGTTATGGCCAGACTCCCATATATTTAAATATTAAGTAGGTAATTAAACATTTTTTATTCTAATTAGTAATTATCTGGAAAGATGAGCAATAAGTTAGAAAAAGAGGAGCATATTTCATTCTATAAAAATAAAATCATTATTTATTTTGATTAGAAGTATTATTAATTTATTTAAGTCTATAATTAAAAACTGTATGTAACTGGTACAGGTGTAATTAATTTATTTAGAAAATAATTAAATAGAGAAATTCAAAACAGCTAATGACAAAGTCACGTTATCATCGGCACAAAGATTTATCTGCAAAGTCACGACACCCAACGCAAAATATCTACATATAGAAAGAAAATATCCCTTTCCTTTTCCCTATCTTAGTTAACATCTGAGCTAGTAACCTAAACACTCTTCCCATTGTTTGGTTGCCGAACACGATTTCAGGAACCTCGCCAACAGCCGGTTATCTGAGTATCCCTGAAAAAAGTAACATAACAGATACCCGTAAAATTTAAAAAAATTAATTCAAATTAAACGACTTCTCAAAGAAAAAACTTCTCCAGGAGGAAAGAAATAAAAATGTGTAGTCATGAAACTGCAGACATCATTTAAAATATGTGAAAATACTTGTATTGTAGGTCATTTTTGCCACCAAATAAACTCAATTAAATAAGAATATAATTGGTTAAAGTCAGTGCCGCATTGACATTTATTTCATTATGTTCCACTACCCCATAACCTTTCAATAGCTTGCATAAAACAACCAGTATCAGGATTAATAAAATTATATTTATGGTTAACGCTGAAATCTTCAAACCGTTTAAAATAAAACCATTTCTGTTCCCTAACTATCAACCTTGCAGACATTTTACAGTGTAAAGTAAAAAATAAAGCAATGTACTTCCTAACCGACATTTAATGCAAAAATAAGCCCTGAGAAATGCTCTTCAAACAATCAAAATTAGCACCATCATGAATTACAACCAGTCACATCATGGCAGGTTTTCCAAAACCATACATACACCATAAAATATTCAGGTTACCACAAATGAAACAACAGCTTCACAATAATCTAAGGGATACCCCCCAATATATAAACTAACCAATGAAATAAAAATAAAAACTTAAGTTACTGTTACATCTTTAGAATTTTTATTCTTGTTACCAATTTTAAAAAGGTATTCTTTTACTTTTTAAAAAGCAAACATTGTAACAACTTTAAAAGTAAACACTGGTGACTTCATAGGAACCAATCTCTTGACGAGTTTAGCAAAACATTTGGCTACGACTCCGAACACGATACCAGATTAACTATTGTAAAAATTAGCATTTAAAAATAAAGTAAATGTTAATAGTATTATCAAAATAATTTTCTAATTAATTTTATTACCACAAAATTTTTTTAGATTTTTATGGCCCTGAAAAAGCTCTCCTTTTTTTCAAAACATGTGTCGTTAAGTAAATTAATAGAGGTGTATCACCCTTAAAATTTTCATGAATGAATCTTACTATTATATTATATGAGTGATTTAACATTGGAACAAAATATTTGTTAATTTTCTACCATTTCATTTGTACCAACATATTATTAATCGAGTTGTAGTTAGATGTGTATTAGAGTGTGTTAGATGTAAGCGAGAAGTCGAAAAGCTTATCAAAGTAAGAGTGAGATTTATATTTTTTTAAAAAAACTAAAAACAGCAATGTAAGGAAATAAAAAGAATGCAAGAGGAACGGTTGTACTACCTCCAAATAAGAGACTCCATTGGATTACCAGGTTTGAACTATTATCACTATTTTTGGTAGTGTTACCCGGTTTTCTTGCAGAAGTACTTCCCATATAAATTTAAGTCACAAGATGAAAAGAATATGGGAATAAAAATTATCTGGTTAAATATAATATTTAGTATATATAAATTAAAGTTAACAGAAGAGAACACAATATTAAGCAAGTAAAAAATCTGCTTAGAAATAAATGTGTTATTGGAAGTGCTATCAAATTAATTCTATTATTACAAAACAGTTATATATGCTTGCACACTAACAACAATGTTTCATTCCGTTTTTCTTAGATTATTAGAAGAGGTTTTTTTCCCAAAAAACTGTGCAATTAAAAATATTATTCTACTGTGAAATAATCACATTTAAAAATTCCCCTGAATGGATTTTGATCATTACATTTAGTGATCTGTTTTCACACGAAAAGCACTGGAGAACCGCACGATGGCCACGAAATACTGTATTCCAGCAGACATTTTATTTCACATTTTTCCTTTGCTGCCAAATTCTATAAATACATATTTTTTGAATTCAATTTAAAAAGTATCATAATTTGTCTGTGAAAACCACTGAAACTTGGAATATAAAAAAGAGAATGTGCATAAAAATGCCGACATTGCTGGACTGAAGAATTATTATGCATATGGTTGCATGAAGTATGGTTATCTGCAGTTGTCAGAATTTGGCAACTTTTACTACGATGGCTGTGATAATTCATAAGTAACAAATATTGTTTCATTGATTAATTATTATACATATATAGTTTGGAAATCCATGCGGTTATCAAAAATTCTTTTAATTTTTGGTTTTATCAAAAATTCTTTTAATTTTTGGTTTTGATTCAGAGAATCAATAGAGAAATTTCATGAAATCCCAGAATTCTGATGAGGGACCAGCTTCAGAAATGGATGTGTGTATACACACACATGTAAGTCCATATATACATGCATTCACCAACACATACATCCATACATATATTTTTGGGTCTGGTACTGATAATAAAACAGTACCAAAATAGCTTCCTCTGTACACAACTGAGCAAGTTTACCTCACAATTAATGCTGGATTTGAAATGAAAAATATTCTGAATCACAGTTCTCTTACTTCCATTTTACTATTTGATAAAAATTTAATGAACTAATTTCTTCTTAAAATCCGAGGGAAGTATATGGGACCTTTTAAATTCTTAAAAAGATATTTTTAAATGACACAGCTTTAGTTATAGTCCTTTTTTGGCGACTTCTTTCGCACGATTAATGAAAAATTACGACAACCCTTTTATTTTCGTTTTTATTTATGGTAATCCTAAAGCCGGAGTATGTGATTCCAGTTTAGTATCGCCCTTTTTTTTTTCTTTTTCCTTTGGTATGAGTGTGGGATTGTTTGTTTGGAGGGTTTGTTATATTTTATGGTTTGTATTTCAGGCAAGTTTTTTGTATTTTTTCAGTATGCCTTTTGTTTTAAGTGTATTTGTTAAGTACCACGGTTTGCCAGAGAATACTGTTAGTTGGATTTATTCCAATATTAGGCCAACTTTGGGGAAATAGGGGTTTCCAAATAGGAATTTTGTTACTACTTTGTGTAACAACGGAGATTTATTTCTTGACCTTTTGAGGGAAGCTGATTTAATGAAAGGGGATTTAGTATGCTTAAAGTGTGGAGGGCTTATGAAGCGTGGTCTTAAGAAGACCGTTTCAGATGGTTGTGCTCGGATATGTAGGTAAGTGAATGGGGAAAAGGTTTGCGGGCTTCAAAAGTCTTATAGGTATGGCTCTTGGTTTTCGTGCAGTAAGCTGAAGCTAGAGGAGATATTTCATTTAACGTCTGAGTGAGGGTGACGCAGACTTTTGATATTGCTGACATGTTTAGATTCTCATCAGCTACTCTTACTGATTGGCGTCAGTTCGTTAATGAAGTGATTCTTAATCATGTTGAGCTGACGTCTGAAAAAACAGGTGGTGTAGGCAAGATTGTCGAAATTGATGAATCTAAATTTGGTAAGACGAAGTATCATAGAGGGCATTGGGTAGAGGGTCAAAGGGTTTTTGGCAGGGTGGAGAGGAGATCGGAAAAGTTTTTTCTGGTTGCAGTACTCAATAGGACCCAAGAAACATTGTTAAATGCCATTAAAGAATGGATAGAACCGGGTACCTTTATTTATAGCGACTGCAGGAAGGCATACAACATAATTTCAGGTGAAGGTTTTTATCATCTAAAATTCAATCACTTAATTCCTGTTATGAATCCCGTGACAGAGTGTCACACAAACGCAATGGAAAGCACATGGAGCCATGTGAAAAGTTCTTTGCCATCTTATAATCGGCCAAATGACTTCTCCTTTTATTTAGCGGTGTATATGTTTAGGTATTCGTGCAATGTGTTTATTGCATTTCTGGAAATTATCAGGGAAGTAAATTGGGAGAATTTTAGGTATGTCCTTTAGTGGAGGATGATATGATAAACTTTATGTTTACATTTGCTTTTTTCATTGTGTTCGTGATTAAATGTTATAATTTGTTAATTAGTAATTAAATTTGATAATTTGTGCAATACGAGTATTCAGTGTATAATCAAGTATATAAAGAAGAGCTCATTTCTTAAGATTGTTATTTAGTATAGATCTATTTTTTGTTGGCTTTCCCCCATAAATGTGATAATTTGTGCAATATTATAATCAAAAGTTTATTAAGACTGTTACTTAGATTCATTGGCGATACACCGATTAATTTGTGCAATATAATCAAGAGTCTATTTAAAATCGTTATTTACTTGCATTGGCAAACCACAATAAATGTGATAATTTGTGCAAAATAATCAAGAGTATATTTAAAATCGTTATTTACTTGCATTGGCAAACCACAATAAATGTGATAATTTGTGCAATATAATCAAGAGTCTATTTTTTAAGAGCATTATTTAGTTTCATTGGCGAATTGCAATAAATGTGATAATTTGCACAATATAATCAAGAGTTTGTTTTTTATGATTTTGTTGAGTTCAGAAATGGTACTTTGATAATTTTTACAGTATATAATCAACAGCTTATTTTTTAAGAATGTTATTTAGTCAAGATCTATTTTTTGTTGAAGATCTGCCATTTTTTCTAATCGTCATAGTCGGTTCTGCCTCGGTGACAAAATTTTGTCGCTAAATCAAAAAATCGCCAAAAGGACCAATACTAAAGCTGTTGTGGTAAAAGTGTACAATTGGGTGCCCCTTGTTTTTTGGTGATTCTGTTTGGACGCCAATAAGACACATTTCAAGATGGCCGCTACACAAAATCCAAACAAGAAGTCAAAAGAATTTCACAAACTCCGTGTCCATGTACACATTGACCTGTTTTCGCTTAAAAAAACATCAGAGAATTTCACAAACTAGTCATTGCACATTGCTTTGACTTTGCCCATAAGCACATCGATATATTTTCAATTAAATAAATCAAGAAGCTAAAACCATGTTAAAACTCTCATGGTAACCAGAAATGGGGTTGTATCGCCAAAACTGAACAAAATTTTTCGCCATTCGAAAGGGCACCTAATTCTACACTAAAGCTGTTGTTCCTTTTAAATTTATCAGTTATTAAATTTAAGAAACAAAAGGATTTTTATGCTATAGCAAAAAGAAACTAATTGTGGGCACAGAATTTGCAAATATACTCACAATTAAAAATATAACAGTATTTTGAAATATTGTAATATGCCTAAAATTTTTTAATTTATACATTTCAAAAACGCATTTACAATTACAGGCTTAAGCTTCATTTCCTGCACTTCTGATTAATTATTTCTTGAAAAATCTTTCATGACAGATACCATTAAAACAATAAAATAGGTGGGAGAAAAAAGTTTTGGAATACAGCCATAAATCCTTAATTACTGGATGTTTGCAGACAGACTATTATACTAATATATACAACATTTCAGCCAAAAAAGTATTTTTGACGTCATCAAACCCAATAAATAAACACATGTACCACATATATCGAACTGTCAAGGAAACAAGTGTTATTGTTATTTCTCTGTATTATATTTTTCAGCTGAGTAGAATTAATTTGCATATGAACAGTATCATACTTGAACTGTAAAAGTCAATCCCGAACTTGGTGAAAAAAGATAAATTTAATATACAACAAAAAGGCCATTAATCACATATAATTTTATAACTATAAAATTACAGAAAAATTAAAGCAGGAAAAAGAATTACATATCTAATGAAAGTCCGTTTTTTAGAATGAATAGATTTCGGAAAGGAAGAGCTCATCAATAAAATATATAACTTACCCAAATTGCAAGTTTGGCTTTGTTCCCATCCACAGAAACAGTTTTTACCTTGAAATCCACACCTATAACAACATACCGTTTAGCTAATATATTATATGTATATACAGTAAATTAAAACATTTTTCATCGAAACTAACTCACCTATTGTAGCTGCAAGTCCGGGATCAAATACATCATCAGTAAATCTCAAAAGCAAGCTATGGAGGAATATAATAAAATAAAATCTACTCCAGATTTTTAATATTAATTCAAATAAATAAAATTATTAATTCAGGTAATACATAAATTATGTAAATAAATAAAAATATAAAACGTCGTCATCTTAAATTACGCAATATTAGATTTCATACACAATATACTTTCAGAAATTTTCTCACCTGGATTTCCCAACATCACTTTCACCAATTATTAGAATCTTTAATGTAGTCAGAACAGTATCATCATCCATGTTCTCGATAAACCATCTACGGGTAGAAAAGTAATCAAAAGAAAAAGAAAAATCTTAAGTTTCCTCTTCGAAGTCACAGGCAAGTACTACTGCTTTAATATAAAAGGAAAGTCCGTCGTATTTGAAGAATCAACGGATAAGATGTTGCAACAACTTGCTTGGGTGCACTGCCTTTCTTATTAAACTAAAAGTCAAACAAAATTGTTTATTGTTATTTGCGCATTCGCCAGGTAGCGCTGTGGCAAATTATTGATGTTATTACAAAGTCGAACTATTTTATTTGCCCTGCTATCACTATGGTCATGTATCGAAATGCATAAATAAAAGTATATGTATTCTTTTTTCAAATGTTGAAAACTGCTACTTTTATTTATATTCTCGTTAAAGATGCTGATATTTTCTAGTATTCATATCACAGCACAAAGCACAACATAAAACTAAACGTAACAGAAATACGTCAATATAATTTTTCCTTCGCCAATTAGGCGACGGAAAAAAATCATCGGGATATAAATTTTGAATAAGATTCTATTGTTTCCATGAGAAATCAGACTTTGCAGTTGTGTGTCCGATCACAAATGATTCTATTTACGTTGTATAATTTATTTAGTTTATTACTTAGTTTATTCTAGTTTTATTAAATTTTTAAACGACTTTTTAATACTTCATATCCATGTCAATCCAAGTTAACTATGAGGCTGAGATATAAATTCTGCATTTAAGATTCAAATCACACGGACATAAGAAATGACAGAATGCATTACGGGGCAGCGGCACCTTAAAATTAGCTAAAAATTACCTTCAGTGAACTACTTACAATATTCCAGGTTCTACCAGAATAGAGAACACAGCTATCATAGTTCAATCGAGAACAAACGAGCTGTTCCTCTTTATCGCAGCATATAATCCTCCAAAGAATAATATGACAGCCACGATCTCAAAGTTTTAATAGACAGTCCTCATCCCATCATCATAGCTGGTGACCTTAATTCAAAGCACCCTACGTGGAACACAAGAAACATCAATCCAAATGAAGTTACTCTTCTGAATTTCGCACAAAATATTGACTTAAACATTCATAGACCCACAAGCCCTACCAGATATTATCCTACAGGATTATCTGAAGTTCTAGACATTGTCATTATCAAAAGTATTGAGCAAATTCCATATCTTGAAGTCTTAAATGGATTAAAGTCGGATCGTCTGCCGATCAAATTCAAATTACATGAATTTGAACGGTACCAGCCTCTAAAGAAAATAACTAACTGGGAGAAATTTAACAGCGTATTAAATAAACTACCAGCACCCTCCCCTACATTATTCGATATTTCTGATATCGGAACACAGATAACTAAAATCAACACCCTCATTAAAACGGTTTTGGAAAAATCTACAAAATTAGAAAAATTGAAGATAATTTTTCTTATGATTTGGATTCTTATGATATGATTTTCTTCCAAATCATATCATAAGAAAAATAAAAGATAAAAATCGCACTGCCAAATTGTGGTGTTAGAATACCTTTCACTTCATTATCTCACCACCAGATGGCTGCACTAGGCAGGAAGTAGTTTATTGGCAGTTTTGAAGATGGCTTCTCTGCTAGTCTGAAATTGCAGAAAATAATAATAAATTATAAACTAATGACTAATTGGAGAATAAAGCATACTGTAGATTACAAATATTGTAAATTAATTTCCAATAATAATAATTTTCCAATTTATAATTTTTCTAACTGTTTGTTTAATTATTGCAAGTTCCTAATTTTCCTAATTCTTCACTCTGTATTTTTAACTGCACTTTAACTGCAACTTTGAACAGAAGAGACAGACCCTGTCTGTCTGATAAAGTGTGAGAAGGAGGCGCCGTGATCACGAACGATGGAGGCAGCATCTTAGCATAGCTCCGAAAATTTTTTAATGTATGTATCAATAAACGCTCACCTCCCTAAATAATTTGATTGCACTTTTTCTCTGCAACATCTTGTCCATCAACTGAAAATTCTCTTCAATCAAATGAAAGAAGGAAACAGTTATTTTCGTCACTGTTGATTTTCTACAAGACGGAAGTAAAAGAATGGATAAAACATTCAGATAAGTATCCTTCCTTTCTCTAAACTAAATCTAATCTATGTCATTAAAGTGCCATTAAATTCATTTAGTCATTATGTTCATTAGTTTCCAGCATTCTACAATAGTTAATAAATTGCTTTAAATCATGTGGTTCTTTTTCTCATAACTATTCCGTTGAGACGCTATGTTCCTTATCAGCAGTTAATTAACAGCTACCCTTCGGAGGCCCCGTTTCTTGCTCAGGAATTTCTTGAGATGAAAATAGGGATCTTGGGCATAGATAAATGCAGTAGACTGTTATCTTTGTTACTAGGATCTCGTTCAGTTCTCATTCTTAGAATTACATGCTAATATAAGTGCAGTGTGCATCAATTTGTTAAACTAGTGCTTTAATTAATTATGAGGGTTAAATTAACGAATAAACATTATGTTTAGTTAATAAAAAATTTAATTAACAATCGTATTTCAGGAAAATTTTCTGCTTCTTTTCCTTTTCTTTCTATAGGCAATTTTTTTCCCTCTCTCATTACTTTTGAGCCATTTATTTTTATTTTATTTTGTTCCAACTTTTCCTTCTGGCCTTTTGAACTAGCACAGAGTGGTCGAAATTCATTTTTACTCTTCTCTGAAATACGAAATTTGCACTTTCTGTATACCTTTACTTCGCACCTAAGCTTGATTTTTCGCCCATCGGTGCAGAAAGACTTAGCGGGTGCAATACAAGACTTTGTCTACTTGTCTGTGTTTAGCATGGGGAGATTGTACTAATGAAACTCCTAAATCATTTAATTTAGTTTTCTGCTGATTTATTTTATAAAAAAGGTACTCCATATGATTTTACAGCGAAGTCGATGCAATGTTCAATACAGAGTTTATAGTTTTACACAGATGTAACAATTCTGAGTACATTCTCATAAAAATATATTAATATAACGTTCTCATTTGTGGTATCAAAAATCAGAATCTGAAAAAGATTAAAATGTAACACGTATTGACTGTTTTTATAAACTGTAGCATTCTGTCACAAGACAAACTTGCAATATTTTCACATGATGCTTCTAAAATAGCATAATAATATACTGATAAAATAAAATGGAGGAAAGAATACTCTATTTTCGAACAACATCATAACATATCCTTCATAAGAAGCAACAGGGTATTTTACATCAATAGGTAAAAAATTACAATCCCATTTCACTTTAATTTTTATGCACTATAATTATAACAAATATTAACAGATGTCTTCAAGAATAATATCAAAATCTAAAATCCCAATAATCATTGTATTTCGTTTCTAAATAATACTCTTCTCTGTTTACTATTATACAATTCAGAAGTTAATTCGAATTAAGTGCTTTGAATGTTTCAAGTGATACATAAAAAATATAAATAAGAAAATTATTCGAAAAGCATAGACAAATTCATAAAAATATTTCTATAACGAAATTGATCATAAAAACAGAAATCATGACACATGCAGAATATAAAAGCAGCAGTTATAAAAATCGGACATTAGTAACTTTCTGATTAAGTTATTTACAATTTTGGACTGCAATTTCAACAATTCAAATAAGTAACTTACTCCTACCACAGGTGGGAAACCAGTAAAAAGTAGTACATTTAATAAACATTCGTCTGACGCCATTTCTTTTCGATCGCAAGACTTTCAAACGGTTGCACCTCACCAGCCGTAAACGAAGCGATCGCTACGTCGCACGAAATGGTTTCGATCGGTGCTCGAGAATTGCAAATTTTCCCTCCGTGCGAAAAGCGCGTCATATGTGACGTCACTCTCGTATCGAGATCTTCTCGCCCGCTAGGAGAATAGGGCCCAAAGAATGCTTAACAAAAAAGAAATCACACCAAATTTTCACGAGCCAATTCCAAGCTCCGGCTCGACTTACCAAAAAATGTTTATGTGTCTAAAGTGGACTGTATAAGGCGATAATGTCTTTTAGTAGTTTTATTAAAACTCAACAATAATATATACGATACATAACTTAGAACCGAAGTTCTCGACAATTGACACCGATGCGACTTGGTGCCTGTAGACGAACGAACTGACTATTTTCCCGCCTAGTTGGCGGCGTTCAAATTTTAAGTGGAAGATCGCCAAGTTTGGCGCAATTACAATTAAAGGCAGCAACACCCTCCATTATCTTGAACCGGCAGCTATTGAGTCCCAGGAGACTTGCCTCGGGAACGCATTTGCTTCTCTGTGAAGTTGCATGAACGAACACGGATTGGATGATGTTTCATGAATACATTAGCTGCGTGAATATAATATATAAGCTGTTAAAATATATTAACTGTAGAATGCGTTGGTGAAACTCTTGGACGCACGTTGACATAAATCTTAGATACATCGAAATATACTAATAATAATACATATACATACAGAATAATACATATATATAAGACAAATAATAATAATAAAATGTCAAATGCTAATATTAATATTAATAATAATCATACCGATACTAATAACAATAGTAATAATATTCTTAAGGGCATGAAATATGATCCATTGGCGCACGTTGACATAAATCTTAGATACATCGAAATATACTAATAATAATACATATACATACAGAATAATACATATATATAAGACAAATAATAATAATAAAATGTCAAATGCTAATATTAATATTAATAATAATCATACCGATACTAATAACAATAGTAATAATATTCTTAAGGGCATGAAATATGATCCATCAATAAAATACATTAATACATTGGAACCTGGTAAAGTTACATGAATACATTAGATATGTACTTGACAGCTTGATAACAATAGTAATACATTAGATAGGCACTTGACAGCTTGATAACAATAATAATAATTACTATAGTAATACTTCTTAAGGGCATGAAATATGATCCATCAATAAAATACATTAATACATTGGATACCTGACAGAGTTACATGAATACATTAGATATGTATTTGACAGCTTAATTACGGTAAGACATACAGTCGGTCACAAAAGTATTTGAACACCGGTACCCCATCAGAAAATTACAAGATTGATTTTTCTGAAACCAATTTTTTTTGTTCAAGATTGGATATTATTTGAAGTCCAATTTTATATGATTTCAAATTTTGTCTAGAGCGTGTATTGGAAAAACAATTATTTTACGCTCTTGAACCATTTTTTTTAAAATAGTCCAAGATTGGTTATTTAAAAAAAATTTTTTTTTATTCAATCCAAGATTGGTTATTTTTAATAAATTTTTTATTATTATTATTTATTACAATAGGACAGATTATTAAAATAAATACAAAATTTATTACTTAACATAGTTCAGATATAATTTCATTAATGGAATTCCATAACATTTCTATTTCATCAGAATTTAATTGATTTAAACAATCTTTTACTAATAAATCGTCCGTAACACTTTCCAAGTCCATAAAATCATCCTCTACAGAAGGCGTTTCTTGGCTTATTCGGTAACTCTTCCGTTTCTTAATGGGTAATTTAGACTCCTCATCCTCATCCTCAATCGTAATGACTTCAATGTCTCTTTTGCGGGGAAATGTTGTATAGGATGTTCTTTTGCGGGGAAATGTTGTATAGGATGTTCTTTTGCGGGGAAATGTTGTATAGGATGTTGGCGGTAAAAAACTGTCTTTCTTCCAAAGAATGACTGGGCACTTGTTTACAAGAAACAGACTTTTTGCGTTGTTAAAATAAGATACTGAGTCTTTGGGGGAACTGCATAATATCCAGAAGGTTTCAATACATACCGCTTAAATTTTTTTGCTTGAATGCTTTAAATTCTTTGGCAATTAGATTTAAATCGTCGGATTCATAATAGACGATCGGAGCGGCTGTAGTTTGATAGATATGAACTTCATCTTCAGCTGTCGTTGTCAGTCCAAACGTAAAATAACTTTTGGTAAGAAAAATATTGTTCCATTGGAAACTCATTCTTAAATCTGTATTTTTCCGTCTCGATTGAATAGGTCGGCTAAGAACTTGATACACTCGGTTCCAAGAGAAGGGATTGCAATCTTTAGTCTTTTGACTCTCCTCCAAATTCCTTTTCATATTCTGAGTAAGTAATTTCGACGATTCCTCAACATGCTTAAAGTAAACTTTGTGAGCCTTTAAAAAAGGTATAAATTTGGTAGCTAAAAGAACGTCTAGATTTCCAATTTCAGAGAACGACTTTAAATCACTAACACTTGAAATAGCCTGGGTTGGGAAAACGTCTATCAGGGACATGATTACGCTTCTAATGGAGCTGCTTCTCAGCCTTTTATATAGTCAGCCTGCTTTAAAACAAGAAAAACCAGTCACGTGTTTTCTTCTCTCTATATATATATAAACAGCGAACCAAGATTCCCATTTAGATATCATGGAAATCACCACGTATATTCCTTTCCAATATAAAAAATATCGGATTCCCTTCTTTATCATCCAAGGATTTATTTATTTAAAAGCCTCATATGTTTCGAAATGTGTAGGTTATAGTTTATTAGATCCCACAATGTTGCAACAATATTTGAAAGGAGAAAATGTTTTAACGGCTCGTGCAATTTCTATCTTGGACGAACGAATTTTGTTAATGAAAGGAGCTAAATATCAATCTACAACGATTTTTTTAAACCTGTCACAAATTAATAGTATAATGGATCATCTTAAGAAGAAAAAGGATATTGAATTTAGTGATTGGTTGTACCAAATTTTACATGAATCCCTGATCAAGACCGATGATTATTATACTCTCAACAGTGATCACCTTAACAACGCTTCTTCTATAAATTTTGAAAAACTTGTTGAACAAGAAAAGATTAAATGGTTGAAAACCCCCTTAAATGTTCCATCTATAAGGTATATCTCCCACATTCTTAGCGTGCCTTCGTGGTGTAATGGTCAGCACACTGAGCCGGTAATTCAGAGGTCCGTGGTTCGATCCCCGGCGAAGGCAATGCGTATTTTTCATCTCTCCTGCTTGTAATTAACCTAATGTCTCTACACATCGAAAGAGAAAGTTGAATTAAAAGAACCTACAACTTTTGCAGAGAAAAGTACTCAAACAGATCCTATAGTATTTACTATTTTCATTGGAGAAACCACAAAATAAAGTTTTCAAAAAAATGTTTAAATATATATTAAAAAAAAACTTTTTGTTAATTTTTATAATGTCTTTAGACATTATAAAAATTAACTTTCCTTTTGCCAAGATTGGAATCCAATTTTTGCTAATCCAATATTACTCTACCCAATTTTTCTTATCCAATTTTCTCCAAGAATGGGATCAAAAAGGGGAAAAGTTAATTTTTATAATGTCTAAAGACATTATAAAAATTAACAAAAAGTTTTTTTTTTTTATAATATGTGTTTCAGATTTTAGAAAAGTTTTTCCAGTCAAAGGAATCCTTTATAAACAGTCAGTCTTGGAAATATTTTGGCTATTTTGTTATAGAAGCCATTTAAAGAAATATTTTTACATAGTCAGTTCTCGTCAACCCTTTAAAGTGAATGACCTGAATTTACCTCCTTTGTATAAACAAGAGAGAATTTTCAATTTTTAGGTAGATGGAAGAGATGTTTTCTGTAAAACTCTTTTGTAGTAACTCCTAGAAAATAAATATGTTTTCTCAAAGATATTTTTCAAATGTTTCATATATTGTTTTAACCTATAAAACTTTGTTCATTCTGTTTTCCTCTGATTAAAAACAAAACTCATTTTTTTACAAATTCTATATCTTTTATTTGACATTATTTTAAATAGATTTATAAAAATTACATAACAAATTTTTTTAGCTTCTGTTTTCATGGCCAGTCCATTCTTAAAAACTAAAGATAATTTTTTGGTCCCACCTCTTCTGGTTTCTCTGGACACAGTTACTGGCTGGATCTTATTCATCCCAGCATTCACTGGCTTCTGGTTGATTCCAATACTTTTCAGGTTGATTGCTGGATCTTATTCATCCCAGCATTCACTGGCTTCTGGTTGATCCCAACACTCTTCAGGTTGATCCCAACACTCTTCAGGTTGATCCCAACACTCTTCAGGTTGATCCCAACACTCTTCAGGTTGATAATAAGTGTCGGGTCTGGAACAGTTACGATTTTCTACCCCCTTTTCTAGCTGATCAAAAGGTGTTTCTTCTAGATGAATCTTTTCAATGTGAAAATCTTCTTCTATAATGTGCCATCGATAATTCCGCACTTTGTTTTCTGCACAAAGAAAGGTTTTTCTCATCTGCAGATGTTTATCACATTTTCCTTGATGTTTCCAAATGATTTCACCTGGTATAGAAATTTCCATGATAGGTTTATCTTTTAAGAGTTGAGAAAAAAAAATTGGCCTTTTCATAGCCTACGACGTAAATGGACGAGAAGCTGTGAGTTAAAGATTTCAAAATAGAAGTAAGGTGATTGTAAGGAATATGGCCGTCATTCTATCGAAGTCCGTGTCTGTTTCGGCTTCGCCAGGCATTGGTCTTTTGATTTTTAATGCTGAGTTCATTGAAAGGGTGCGGAGGTCCAAACATCAACGATCCTACTATCGAACGATCTTTGGTGGCATATCCTAATTCCTTCAAAATATATTCTCCCCTCTTGTGGCTGCAGGTTTGAAACCCTTCTAAATCCAGTACGATAAAATTATCAGCCATTTTTTCCACAAAGAAAATAGGATCTAGATGGAAAAAGAAAAGAATGGAGAAGATTTTTTTAATGGTTTTTAAAAACTTAATGGATTTTTAAAGCTTCCTTTAAAAGCTTAATAGATTAATTTTTTAAAAGCATAATGGATTTTAAAAGCTTTCTAAAAAATGGATTTTAAAAGCTTAATAGATTAACTTTTTAAAAGCATAATGGATTTTAAAAGCTTCCTAAAAATGGATTTTAAAAGCATAATGGATTAATATTTTAAAAGCTTAATAGATTAATATTTTAAAAGCTTAATAGATTAATATTTTAAAAGCTTAATAGATTAATATTTTAAAAGCTTAATAGATTAATATTTTAAAAGCATAATATTAATTAATATTTTAAAAGCATAATGGATTAATATTTTTAAAGCATAATGGATTAATATTTTTAGCTTAATAGATTAATGTTTCTTGATAGAATAATATTTAAAAACCTTAATAGAAATGGGAAATGACTTACCAGCTCAGTTCAAATAGCCTCTGAAGAAAACTCTCGTGGAACACGCTCTTTTATACTCGCGTAATAATTATTTTTATCCCTTTGAAAAAAATGTTTACATCATTTTGACCGTATTTTTTTTGTTTAAAAAATAAAAAGGACTAATCTTGATCGTAAAGATTGAAAAAAAATTTAAAAAAGCTAATCTTGATGGTAAAGATCCAATGTCAACCCAATCACTTTTGGGTGTTCTAAAAAAAAGGAAAAGAGAACTTGGAACTGATACTTGACTTTGAAGGTTTTTACGATTCTCAAGAATCCTTTATTGTAAAAGAGTTGGCCTATTCCGATGGCACTTCCCAAGGGGTATTTGTATTTAAACCCCCTTTTCCTTGGAAGATGCTTACTGAAAAAGAAAAACGAACGGCTGTTTGGGCAAGTGATTATTATCACGGATTATCGTGGTACGAAAGAGAAATTCCTTACAGTTATTTCCCATGGATATTACATATGTTGACAGAACCCATTTCCGTTATTTGGGTGCGAGGAGAAACGAAACGGCGCTTTTTAGAAAAATGGTTACAAAGATCTATTTCTTGCATCTTGGGACAAAAAATTTTAAAATACAATAAATGTGTTGTTTGTCCCAATCATACAAATGGATTTTCTCATTGTGCTTTACAAAAAGTGATTTGGTATCATGATTATTTAAAAGCACAAAAGTCTGGAAAGATGTAAAAAATTATTCTGAAGTACTAT
>KK112568.1:229499-239707 GCA_000611955.2 Stegodyphus mimosarum | reverse complement strand
ATTTTAACTGCTATACGGCGTGCCATCTCTTTGCCAGAAATACTGATCTTACACCGACAACATTCAGACACTACTCAGACACTCCCCCATTACGTCTACCTGCATATCTGCGCATGTGCTTCCGTACATCACCTTACGTAATCTCCTGGTTGGTCTTTCTGTTCGCTCTGCCTCTTCGTTCAGCTGATATACTAATTTTTCGACTTCGTCCTTAATTTTTGCACACCAGTGTAATGTTTCTACAGGCTGATGAAGAAATTGAGCAAGGACTCCCATGAGACTTGGGGATTTGGACAAGAGATTTTCAATAGAGATTTTGGCATTTTAGAATAAGAAGAACCTATTAATTTCCTATAGATAGTAAAAAGTCCAGACCCGGATAATATACATCCAGAGTTTATTAAACATCTAGGATATAATGCTCAAATGTCCCCTCTATCTATTTTTAATCATAGTTGGAACTCCTATGTACCCACTATGCGGAAAAAGGCCACTATTATCTCTATTTTGAAAAAGAATAAACCTGCAGATAATATTAAAAGCTATCGACCTATTGCATTGACTAATTTTTGTCGAAGATTATGGAAAAGATTATTGTCTCTAGACTAACTTGGTTTCTGGAGAATATCCGTCTCTTGTCTCCTAAACAAGCTAGATTCAGACAATATCATTCCACTGTCCAGCAGGTGTGTTATGTTAGTCAAGCCATCAATGATTCTTTAGACAATCGCTTGTCTGTCCTGGCAGTATTCATAGACTTTGAATCAGTTTATGATAAAGTATGGAGACTACGTACTATTCAGAAATTACAGAACTTGGGAATAACTGGCAAGATGATTTATGGATTAAGAATTTTTTATCACAGCGTTTTTCTGCTGTTAGATATGGCTGTAACGTTTCTAGATTTAAACAGACTGAAACTGGCCTCCCACAGGGAACAGTCATCAGCCCCCAATTCTTTTTAATGTTTTATTAACGATTTACCGAAGACTCTCGCACCGTGGGTGGATTCTGCTCTTTTTGCCGACGATTTGGCTATCTGGAGTAGTGCTTCTAAAAGGAAGCAGGACGATTTAAATGAGATTCTTAATGGTGCTCTGAAAGAGCTGGAATATTGGTGTCAAGAGAATGGTATGAGAGTAAATCAGGATAAGAGCACGTGCAAGTTCTTCGCTCTAAACAGACAGACCTTTTACCCCGAAGTTGACATATAAGGGTGTAGATGTTCAACATAACGATTCGACAAAATATATGGGTTGCATTCTCGATCCACGCTTAAATTGGAGGAAACATGCAGAACATTTGAAAAATAAAGCTGTAAGAAGACTTTCTGTCTTGAAACGTTTGGCTGGCTCAAGGTGGCGCTGAGACAGAGAGACATTGACGACTACTTGCAAATTATACATTCAACCAATTATTGATCATTGTAGCGAGATGCTCATCACGGCTCAGGAGAATGTAGTCCAGATCCTCGAAGTCTTCCAGAACCAAGTGTTACGCATAATTACTAGGGCAGTGAGATCTACTCATGTTCTTGCAATGCAGCTTTTAACCAGTTTGGAACCTGTTCATGATTGTATTAAGAGAAAAGCAATCCTATTATACCAGAAGCTGGTGCGTTTGCCCGACAACCCTTTTTGGAGGAACTATAATAAGGAAACTTCTAGGAATCTTAAAACTCAAATTAGCTTTATACAGGCTGCTCAGAGAGAATCTGATGATTTGGAGTTGAGCCGAGATTATTTAATTTTACCTCCTCCCCATTGTCCCTTGGACTTTTTGAATTTAAATATAAATCTTGATCTTATTCAAAGAGTTGATAAAAACGAAATGAGCGATTCACAATTAAGATCTATTGCAATGGAAACTATTGGGGTTCGCTACCCTCAAAATGAGTGGTTGCATGTCTACACTGACGGTTCTATGTTAGAGAGAACGCGCGGTGCTGGAGTAGGTATCTTTAGCGAGCTTTTCAGTTTCTACTTACCAATGGGACCTTGGTGAAATAGAAGTTATTGCTGTGGCTATTCAACAGCTGTCGATTCGTAGCCACTCTTTTGTAAAGGCAGTCACATTGTCAGATTCCAAAAGGGCGCTTCAAGCTCTTCTGAATAATCAAAATAGTTCCCAAATAATCTTAGACTGTAGGCCTTTGCTTAAGGCAATAGCACACAGAATTTCTTTCCAATGATTCCAGCCCACTGTGGAATTATGGGGAATGAAAAAGCTGAAACTTTGGCTAAGAAAGGAACTTTCATAATGCAACGTATTAATCGACCGCTTTCATTTCCTACGACTAAGTTGTTTGTTAACTTCACTCTTAAGAAAATTCTTAAGCATAATATGATTCAACGTGCTATGGATAAGAGTTGGAGGATTCTGGGGAAAGAGACAACTTTAATTCCCAGTTTTCCAAGAAAGACAGCGGCAGCTCTATTTGGACGTCTGACCGGACATGACTTTCTGCGAGACCGTCTCTACAGAATTGGAGTGGTGGATTCCTCAAACTGTATTTTGTGTGAGTCCAATCAGCCTATGAATTTTGAATATTGAAATAATTGTATTGCACTTTCTCGGCATGAGGACATTGTTAAAAAGTACTGGATAGCCCGTGAACTAATGGCTTAAGCACCAATGTTTGGCATTTGTAAAATAAAATAAAAATTATTTTCAGTGGAGTTTGTTACCATCATGTCTTTATGCCTTTTAGACTTGTCATCCATAAGTAACTCCGAAATTTAGTTTTACGTTCTTATTTGCGTTCCTTACTCCAACAGTCGACCCACAATAAAAGAATTTAAAATTTTGAGTTTCTTTTCCCTCTCCCTTTTTTTTATCTAGGTATATAAATGTACACTGCGAAAAAAAAGGGGGGAACAGTTCTATATCTCCCATTTTGTTGGGTGGATTGCCGAAATTCATATTGCGTTTTTCATGTCTCGAAAGCGCGACTTAGGATATATAGTAGATTAATGTATAGCTTTGTTCTAATATAGGTATTTTGACACAAAATAGGACTTTTTCTGAAATAACATACCAAATGTTTTCCATATTTCGATTCTACGACTCTAATTATGCCAAACTCCCAAGTTTTGTAAAAATCGCACAAGTAGTTTTTTTAAAAATTAGCTCTCAAAATTTTATGCCTAAATATTAAATTTTGTAAAATTTGATGCGAAATTTACTGAGAAATTCAAAAATGTAACTTGGCGCATTTTTTGCAGTTTGAGCCAAGAATAATTCACTTGGCGAACTTCTTAATATAAGACAACCTATTTTCCTTCTCCTTCCATTGTGCAGAAGCGGAAAAAAAGTCTCATCGTTCCTACTTTCAAATAATTTAAACAAAGTGCTTAAACAACATTTTCGTTATTATCGCTTTCAACAAATATGCCAAATTTCAAAAAGCGCCAATATATAAATTCACGTATATCTGCGGAAAATTTGAATAAAAATCTCAAATTCTTTGCATCTATGCTTAAAAATACAACTACTTTAAGATGATTTTAAAACTTTTATAGGTTATAATTCAAAATTGTTTCCGAAAAAATTTATAAAAATTATTTAAAAATACAAATTTTAAAAATAAATCATAAAGAATAGGTGAATTTTATTTGGAATGAACCTAAATTTCGAAGTGCGTAGGAAGGAATCAAACAAGTTTCATGAAAAAGAGTTATTGGGAGTTTGGCATAATTAGAGAGTACGACTTTAATTATGCCAAACTTCCAATTTGGTATAAATACATACCAAATTGAATTAACAATGAAGCGCTAAGATTTTGAAAGCTAATTTTTAAAACACTACTCGTGCGATTTTTACAAAACTTGGGAGTTTGGCATAATTAGAGTCGTAGAATCGAAATATGTAAAAATATTGGCATGTCATTTCAGAAAAGTTCGATTTTGTGTCAAAATACCTATATTTGAACAATGCTATATATAAATCTAATACATACCGTAAGTCGAGCTTTCGAGACATGAAAAGAGCAATTTGAATTTCGTTAATAGGCCCTGTAGAACGGGAGCTATAGAACTGTCCCATGCCCCCCGGCAGTATACATGTGCGTGTGCAAGAATATAATCAAAATAAAAAGCACTACTGCAACTGGATGCTCCATGAAAATCAAGTGTAGGTGGTTGAGTTAATAGCGAAAAATTTTCATCCTGCAAAGAACAAAGCACACGAAAAAATAACATACTCATTTGATAACAGCTGGTAGACTGATTGCAACTTGTAGAGGTACAATTTTGAAAAACTATTAGGGATGAGTAATACCGATGTCTTTGGTATATCGCTGTTCCATGGTCTTCTCGTGCATGCCACTTCTACTTAACTTCTCCTTAACTTCAACCCGTGTTCCACGCCATTTCTACTTAACTGCACTCGTTGATTGTTTCCTTAGAGTGTCAGTCTGCGAAACCACATCGAAAGTACGGACGTCTGATAAACTTGGTGCTCCACTACGAAGATGATGGTAACACAAAGTTCCCGTGTTTTTCTAACCGTCCTGCCAGAGAAGTCAGTTCAGCAAGAGTGATTGGACCTAAACCTATCTTCTATCACTTCTGTGTCCGAAACCTTCGTAAAGCTTCAGTCAACGATTCTTGGCGGAGGCAAAACAACTTCACTAATAATGCTTTATCCACTAATGTCAGCATCACAATTAAAACTTTACGTACGAGCAAGTAGGGGGAAAAAATCAGAAATGAGATGTTAATCGTAAAACTTGCAATTTATAGGACTCTGATTTATATATTTCTTGTTATTGGTCTGTGCGACGCCCTCTATCGACGAAGATTTTAAATATTTTTTTCCACCAGAAAAAGTCCCCGTTCACGAAATTAACTTGTAAACCGTGTTCAATTCTACAATTCCTTCAATTTTTATGAATTTTTAAATATTTGCAGATTTATGGGACACCCTGTATACGTAAAACGATATATTGTGAGTAATATGAATTAAACAGTAATGAAAATATCTGATAATTATTCTTAAAATAATTTTGTTAAGTTTCATCTATTTTTTTATTGCAATGTTCACCCGCTTTTGCTTTTTTTATTTAAAATGTAAAATAATAACAAAATTTCTACTTTTTTATAATTTTAATTTTGGGTTATTGCTAAAGTTGTGTTCATAATTTTTATTCATATTTACAGGGTTGAGCTGTAATCCAAAAGCATGTTTACACGTCTGTTGTCCAGTCATAACTAAGAAAATTTACAATGACCATTGTTTGGTTTAAATGTTATTTGTTACATTAAAATAGATATGTAATGATATACTGTCTAGTCTAACTATTTAAACCTTTCACAGGAAAGAAGTAGCTTAATAAAAGGATCAAATATGCATTCGTATGAGGATTTTATGATACCTTTATTAAATGTCTGAAATTTTCAATTCACTGAAATAAATTTATTTGTGATTTGTTAAAAAATATAATCTGTGAAGAACAGATCTCCAATAATTATGTAAAAAAATTCTTAGCGATGTTAATTAAAAGAATAGAAAAACTAAAATCTACGAAAAGGTTTAACTCTTCCCAGTTTTCCATAGTTATACGTAATGTGGTTAACATGTTATTCTTACTTTGTACGTACACTGTGCAAAAAAAAGGGGGGAACAGTTCTATATCTCCCGTTCTACTGGGCCAATTGACAAAATTCAAATTGAGTTTTCCGTGTCTCGAAAATGCGACTTAGGATATATATCAGATTTCTATATAGCATTGTTCTAACTCACGTATTTTGACACGAAATCGGACTTCTTCAGAAATAACATACCAAATATTTTCCATATTTTGATTCTACGATTCAAATTATGCCAAACTTCCACGTTTTGTAAAAATCGCAAGAGCACTTTTTAAAAATTAACTATCAAAATTTTAGCTCCTACATAGTAATTGAATTTGATATATATTTATTAATATCTCTTTTTTTTGTTAAATTTATTTGATTCTTCCTTTCATATTTCAAAATTTACGTTCAATACAAATAAAATTTGCTGAATATTTATGATTTATATTTAAAACTTGTATTTTTAAATAATTTTTATAAATTTTTCGAAAATAATTCTTAATTATAATCTATAAAATTTTTAACATAGTCTTAAAGCAGATATATTTCTGTGCACACCTGCAAAAAATTAGATTGTTTTATTCAAAATTTCGTACGACATACGTGAATTTACATATTGGCGTGTTTTGAAATTTGGCGTATTCGTTATAAGCGATAGGAACGAAAATCTGGTTTAAATCTGGCACTTTGTTAAAATTATTTGAAAGTATGAACGATGACTTTTTTCCGGTCGTGGACAATGGAAAAAAGGAAAGGAAAATAGGTTGCTATAAATTAAGTATTTCGCTAAGTGAGTTATTCTTGGCGCAAACTGAAAAAATACGTCAAAAAAAATTTTTTAATTTCTCCGTAATTTTCTCACCGAAAATTACAAAATTTAGTATCTAAGCAGAAACTAAGTCGTAGATTCGAAATACGTAAAAAATTGCCATGTTATTCCAGAAAAATGGCCGATTTTGTGTCAAAATACCTATGTTAGAACAATGCTATATATGAATCTAACATATACCCTAAGTCGCGCTTTCGACACATGGAAAACGCAGTCTGAATTTCGTCAATCGGCCCAGTAGAACGGAGGATATGGAACATTTTTTTTTTCGCGGTGTACATGTATGGGAAACAGGGAAAACAAACAAAAGTGTTCCACAGGCATCATTATGAATTCAGAAAACAGGTATATTTCTTGAAATTTATCAGTTCAACAATCCAGACTAAGCGAATATATTCTTTCCAGCTTCATTTAATTCACGCATACTACGGTAGCATTTGCATGCGCAGAAGCAAATGCAGGCTATAATTATTAGTTTCGAAACAAAATTTAAATCCTTTAAAATCGTAAATGGTGGTGTAGAAGGTTAAAGCGAGATTGCTCGCAAGTATTTACTTCATGAAAAATACAGCCAATTACAAATACAGCCAATACAGCCCACAGCATTTTTATAGGTTCAGAAGGTATAGTGTAAAGACAAAGTATTATTAACTGTTTTCAATCTGTAATTCTGTTTGCCAGGGTAGATTATCCTGTGGTTTCCTGGTTTCTGTATTCTAGCATGGAGCCGTTAGGGCTTCGGTATATTTAAACAACGCTAGAGCAATGTTAAACTCCGAAGAATTTGCAAATTAATGCGATAGAGATAATTGCCTACTTCATTTGTTTGCTGTTCCTCAGCAACTGAATTAATAATTGTTCACCGCACTTGCTAATTTTTTTCTCAAATTTCTCGTTCACGCATATGTTTTCCATACGCATTTTCTTTTCTTACACGTTTTCCTTTTTTTCAATATGATTTTGGCTACGGGTACTTCTGCACAAATTTTAACAGTGCACTACTTCAAGCGTCAGATTTACTGCAACTTTATCCTATTTACAGTTTCATTTCAGATATTCCTTCTTTTTGTAAGCTTTTATTTAGCTCATTCATGATGTGTTATGGCTAGGATCAAAAGTTGCTCATCGATTTATTTTCCGATAAGATATCGAGCTCAAAATTTGCCCACATATTGTTTGTGGATAACAATACAATGTAAGGAAACGACATATACAAAAAAAAAGTTTAAAAAGATTTTTCGGACACATCTTCGTTTAAAGAAGCCACTAAAAGTCTCAGAATTTTACTATTTCCGACAAAGGATAGAACGAAAAAATATCTTTTAAATGAAATTTGCGTGAACATTTTAAAATGATTCTTATATATTATTTTCGCAAATTGCACAAAATCTCTCACCTTTTTCAGATTATTCGACGTCCATTATTTTAAAATTGCAACATCCAAAAAATGTAACAGCTGTAAAATTTTGAAATTTTTATAAGTCGTAAAATAAACTCTTCGTCCCTTTTAAAGTAGTAATAATATAAATATATTAATTAGGTGATTTTCTACATTTATTTAAAATTATACGATATATGACCTTAGCAGAAAGGGGGAATTTTATTTCTTCCTTGGGAATCGTGTTATTCACTTAAATTATGATTTCATTGTAGGTCAGACTATTTGTCTTGCTTTCGTATACATTTCTGTAGTATTGATTATTTATTTATTTATTCATCACCCTCCTCTTGCTAGAAAAAGTACCTGAAAAGAAACTAAGCTTAGTATAGAGGTCTTCCTTCATTTCTAAATGTTATTTCTGCTACCTTTACATAGATTTTACATAGATACATAGATTTTTATATAGATACATAGATTTTGAATTTATTATTCATTTAATTTGATTAATCTATAAAAGAATAGTGTTTAAGGGCTCATTAGTGTTTAAAATTATTTATAATAAAATCTACGTACATTTTTCCTTTTACCTATTTTATAAGTTTATATACATTTTTCTTGGCATTTTATTTTGAAAATTATTTTATTGTATTTTATTTATTTTTTTTTGTGAAATATAAAATTATATTCTTTTATGGCGCTTTAAAATTCTAACATCCAAAAATTTATCTGTTATAATGATAAATTGAGTAGCGCAGAGCTGACAGGGGAGAAAACCGTGTAATAATAATGCTTTAAGGGAAATGGCGAGAATGCGAGTACATCATCCAAGATGGTCTAAGATCAAACACGTGATTTTCTTAATCGCACATAATGCATAGATAAATCTGAATGTGAATTTTAAAATAAAATATTTTTTTCTAAGGTTGTGAATTAATAACAAAATATCTGGAAGTAAAATACTGATTATTCAATGCTGAATAATGATTTTTCAATTGAAGGATTTCATCAAGATTTATTGAGAATAAAAAGAATGAGGACACATTTTTTTAATTTAAGCTTTTATTCTTAACTAATAAAAAATCAATAGATTAAAATAATGAAAATGATTTATCATATACTTTAATGGAAAGAAGTGATTACATAATTTTCTGGTAACAATTCATCGACAAATTTAAATCAAGCATAATAAAAGTGAGTGTGCATGAATAGCGAAATCTAATTTTTGAACTGAATTTTCAAAATATAAGCTTTACTGTCTTACGGTACTATACCGTTATTGTCAAAAATATTATCTTCATAAATTCATCAAAGGTCCCCCCAAGCTTTTATTACTCGCGATATAGAATTGTACAATATAATCAACTATTTTTATAAGCTTTGACTTAGCTAACTCATGGTGTTTGCTATCGACTTTTTAACACACAAAACTGGTACACACAAGTTTTTTCTGGAAGACAATGTAATGTGGTAAAGCAATTTTTTTTCAAAATAAATTTAAATTACTTTGAATTTAACGTTGAAACGATTCTTCGGGTGTTTCGCTCAATTTTCGCTTCGATTCCAAAACGCAAAACATTTTCGCTTCGTTTTACGAAAAGAATTTAATACTCAGAAATTAACTATTTGCTCTATCGGATAGAGTGGAAAAAATATTTTAAATGAAATTTTTATGAAAGTTTTAACTTAATACCTGATTTGAGGGGGGGGGGGTATTTTCCGAAATTGCTGGACTTTTTCAATTATTTGACGTTCATTATTTAAAAATTTCAGTATTTAAAAGCGTATCGGTTACAAGGTTTTCACATTTTCGCTGAAAATAACACAAACTCTTTGCTCTCTTTTAAAGCAAAATGATGTAAATATATTTATCTGGGGATTTTCTACATTTTTTTAAAGAAGATATGTTACAATATAAAACAAGTGGTACCGGTTCCTCAGTTTCAAGGTTATGAAATCATTACGACATGATATTTCTCTTGGTTACGTTTAGATTTCTCTATTAATTTTAATAATATCAAAAACAATAGCATTGTTTAACATTTAAATTTTTTGCCATGAAATGTATGGCGTCATTTTTAATTTTCTCCATTTCATATAATTATATAAATTTCTCTGGCCATTTTATTTAAAATTTAATTTTCCTAATTTGCTAATGTACATAATACTATATTCTTTTCTAGAACACTGAAATTTAACACAAATAATATATCGGTTATAAAGATTTGAAATTTCCGAAAGTTATAAAACAAACTTTTTAACCTTTTTTAAAAAAATCAGAATGATACAAAAGTATTAATTAGGTGATTTTCTAGAATTGTCTTAAACTAGCTGAGTTTTCAAAAGATCTTAATTAACTTCTTCATGGCATTTGTCCCTGTGGTCATAACTTTTACATCCTTTATTAAATTATACCTTTATAAGC
>KK112568.1:198975-226075 GCA_000611955.2 Stegodyphus mimosarum | reverse complement strand
CAGACCTCTACATCATTCGAGATGGACCTCTGACTGGTCGCCGATATAGGGATGAGATCCTCAGACCTATTGTAGTCCCTTACGCTGCAGCAATCGGAGATGACTTCATTTTAATGGACGATAACTGCAGGCCACATCGTGCTAACCTGGTGGAGGATTTCCTTTTCGAGGAAGGAATCGTACGAATGGAATGGCCAGCGTGTTCTCCAGACATGAATCCAATAGAGCACGTTTGGGACGCTCTAGGAAGACGAGTTGCTGGCCGCCAACCACCCCCACAAACTCTCCAAGAACTGGAAAGAGCTCTTCTGGAAGAGTGGGACAGATAACCCCAACTCGTGATTAATAGCCTCATTGACTCCATGCCTCAAAGGTGTTCAACGTTGCTGGCCGTCCGTGGAAACCATACCCCCTACTGAAAATGATTTCCTTTGAAGAAAACCCCTTTTCTTATTCTTTTTTCTCATATGCATTTACTTGTGCAAAATACTGAGTTGCAGTCTGTATTTAGCCGTTTCATAGTTGTTAGCTAAATGCCGAATGCTCCACATTTCGCCAGAATTCAGGTTTATGGCATTCCCTGTCTTCGTGGCTGTGGATGAAATACAATAAAAAAATTAAATAAAGATGAATTGCTTTCATTTTAACAACATGCAGCAACGTTGTTCAGTTATTTACTACCTATAGTCTTTACGCAAATCGCTTCATCTGGATGTTCTCGCAGAGTGAAGTCGCCCCCCCCCCAAAGGCAGGCTCAAGCCGTCTATAGACTACTAAGGCCTGAAGCGGTGGTCACTTTATAGTGACCACCGCTATAGTTAACGACAGAAGCGCCTGATAGGTGGGCCACCGTTGCCTCGTATGAAGGGACGGACAAAGTATATCCATGTTTTCTCCGGAATCCGAACCCGGCCCTTCTGTCGCAGACTGAAGTAATGTTCAAAATTATCGGACTATAGTTTTATAATATAGAAAGATTACAAGCATGGTAATTTTTTATATTTACATTGTAACTCGTTCACATGAAAATTCTCCAAGATAAAAAATATTACTAGCATTCAATGAAAGAATTATGTCATGTAACTAAATACACCTATAATCGTATGTTCATGTGAGTGCATACTTGAACTGTCGTATCCCATGATACGCATAACTATCGTCTCCATCTTGTGTGGAATAAACATCTATTTCCTTTGATCTCTATTTTAACAAATGCATGATCAAATGCGCACTATTCAGCGTCTATACATAGACTACCTCTTTCTAAGCGATCAAATATTTGCCTTCTACAACTACGCGCTACCATTTCTCTGAGTATGTGCCTCTTGAATTTTCTGCAATTGTCCAAACAAATACTGATATTTGTATAGTCTGTATTGACGGAGCACGTCATTCTATTCTGCCAAATAGACCTTCTCATTCTTCTGGCTAATATCTGCTGCACTTTACAATACTGGTCATGTAAAGAATTAAATTCTATAGGTCCATGTTTTTCTCGCCAGTATCCTTTACTAAAATGAAGTTAATAAATATTCAATAATACGTTTTATCAGCTTTCATTATTATGCTGAATTCTAGTTTACTTTTCATACTTTTATTATATTTTTGGTGTTTCATGACCTTACCGTACATCTCAGAATGTACAATTTTTTTATAAATCATTAATAAATTGAAATCTACATGTAATATTTGCTCATCCTATTTTAAGTCTAACCTAAAAATGTATAAAATAAAATTTTCAATTACATTAATGAGTTCCAAATTTAAATTTCTAAAAAACAATACATTTTTTTGGAAATAAATAGCGGCATATTTTTCGCGGACAACTCTTATATTCCTCATTGTATTTCAGAATACCTACTAATGTCAAATATTGTTAAAAGCACCGTGCTCTTTTCAATTTTATTAGTAACGTTTTGAGAAAAATTTATAATTTATACTTAATCTAGTACTGGAACTTTACTCCTATAATCCTAATAGATATGGGGCAAGTTATCACTATGTTTGAGACGGTACCATAAGGTTTTAAAACAACCTTTTCATTTAAACAGAACTTTGAACATAAGAGCACGACTTTATTCTACAAATGTCAACAGCTTATGAAAATATAAATTAAAATAAGAACAGTTTTCAATTCAAATTAAACTTTTATCCGTAGGCTAAGACTGCTCGGTTAAACACTAAGCTACAAGTTGGCTTAATAATTCAACGGCGCGTAAATTTAAACTATCGATGGCCAGAGAACGCAAAGCCGAGGTAGTTACATTTAACTAAAGCTAGCAGAATCTAACCAAGCAGCGCGCATGTCAGAAACGCACTCTCTTTCAAGATTCAAAAACCTCAGCTTAAATGCATAACCTATTAATTTACATTCTAATGAGGAATACGGATAGAAGAAGTTAAAGTAAAGATCCAGATCATAGTAACTAGTCATTTTAAATCTTACAAACATTACAAACTGATTAATTTAAATACTTTGAACTAAGTTTACTACTTGTTCCTCAAAAGTCTATATTAATAATTAGCCGCTATAATTGAAATTATAATAAAATTGAATGAAATTTGGATGGTTATATTTAACGCTGATGTAGCTCTTGCATACCAATTTAAAAGATATATATTTAGCTACTTTGATGTTCAATACTAAAATGGCACTTTTGATTCTACGTCTGCAAGGTAAATGTTGTGAGCTGCAATGAATAACTGTGATCATTGTGGAAACTTTTTCTAACATTCATAAGTGAATTACGAATCCACAGCTGAGCAAAGTCCTTTGAATCAATGAAAAATTCTCTTCTAAACTAAAAGGACATATAATTTAAAATTATTGACTTCATGCTCTCTCTATTCCATAGCTTTGAAAATTTAAAATTTTTAAGTTATATACTTGCTTGTACATAACAAACCTTTTCTAAAAATAGTAAACAGATAGCTGTAAAGCAAATATTTTTTTCCCGGCCAAAGCAAGATTAAGATAAGATTCAATCTAGTAGTCCTATATTCTAAGCTTACCAGTAGAAACTCATCAGAATTAAAATAGGTGAAATGAATTTCATAAACACTTAAACATAAGACTTTAGTACGATTTATGAAATCCTGTTGCATAATTATTAAAAACGTGAAGAATAACCGATTAAAAGGAAATGATACTCACTCCTTAGATTTTTGAGGCATAAAACTTTCTCACGAAGTACAAGTCAGAGTGATTACATATACACGCTTTCTCGCACGGTCTGGAAATTCTTTGCTTAGTTGCGATCAATAACAGAACAGGAAATATGAGATCGTGCTTTTAACGCACGTAACGTTAATTTTGCATTGTCATTAAGTTCTATCGTTGGCCCCAAATACAATTTTGTTTCAAGAATGTTAGAAGTGTAATACGATGCTCCTCACCCATAATTAATAAAATGCAAGCGATTCTGGATGTTAGATTCTTCCTGTTATGCGTAAAATTCATGAAGTATTTATCAATTTTTCTTTAACACTCTGGAAAATCAGGAACCATGCATCGCATATTTCATAATTGCTAAAACCTATTTTAAATAAAATTGAAATAACGCTTAATGTATACTAGTAAAATATAAATGAAATCGATAATTCCAACATAGGAGGTAAAAAATATATTTGTCTTTGAAAACTCTTATTACCACTTTACGTATCCGTGTATTTATTCTATTAATTATCATTCGAATATACAATGCTGTCCAATATTATCTTTGCACGCATAAAACAATACATTTTCTGAAGCAATCAATAAATTTTATTTATATTTTCACGAAATCCACAAGAGATAAACATAATTGTTATAATTACACAGTCCAGTCACATTAATGTGACCACCACGTACTTTCCATGTCAGAGTTAAATAACCAATCACAGAAGGCAGGTGGCAGCACAGTGCAGTTGAGCGTATATAAAGGGTGTGTGAGGGCTTCGGAAAACATTTCAATCGTTGGCGTAATGCAGAAACGAAGCGATTTATCCGACTTCCAAAAGGGCATGATCATTGGCTTTCGGGCCAAGGGTGGAAGCATTTCCGAAACGGCTGAGTTTGTGAACTGTTCGCGTGCCGCCGTGGTAAAAGTGTACCGTGCATGGCAAAATGGGACTGTCCAAAATCAGCGACGTGGCAAATGTGGTGCACCACGGGCCATAGATGACAGAGGCGAACGACGGTTGCGGAGATGCGTTCGGGCAGATAGACGGGCTACCGTTGAGCAACTGACCACCAAAATGAACCAAGGGGCTACCAAAAGTGTCTCCCAAAGTACTATTCAGCGAACATTGCTGCGTCTGGGCCTCCGAAGCAGACGCCTGGTTCGTGCACCTATGCTGACTGCTGTTCATCGACGGCGAAGGCTAGAATTTGCACGCCAGTACAGCAGCTGGACGTCCACTGAGTGGCGACAGGTTGCGTTTTCGGATGAATCGCGTTTTATGCTCCATCGGACAGATGGACGTTGGCGTATAAGGCGTGAAACCTCTGAAAGGAACCACCCTGCAACCATTGCCGGAACGGTCCAAGCTGGAGGCGGGAGCATTATGGTCTGGGGAATGTTTTCCTGGCATTCTCTAGGTTCACTGATCATTGTGGAAGGCACAATGGATCAATACAAGTACGCATCTGTCCTTGCGGACCATGTTCACCCCTACATGCGCATTGTTTTTCCTCAGGATGATGGCATCTTCCAGCAGGACAATGCGAGGTGCCATACAGCTGCCAGTGTACGTGCGTGGTTCGAAGAGCACCAGGATGAGTTTACCGTCCTCCCCTGGCCAGCAAACTCACCTGACTTAAACCCAATCGAGCATCTGTGGGACCATCTCGATCGAGTTGTTCGCGCCATGGATCCTCAACCGCGTAATCTAGCGCAGCTGGCCACGGCATTAGAGTCGGCATGTCTCAACATCCCAGAGAACACCTTCAGGGACCTATGTGACTCTCTTCCTGCACGTCTCGCAGCAGTCCGCTCTGCGAAAGGTGGTTATTCTGGCTTTTGACAGATGGTCACATTAATGTGACTGGACTGTGTAGAATAGAAGAGAAACACGTCAATGTGACAATCAAAATCGCTGAAACCAACCTTGTATTTGGCGTACATTTACTAATTATTATCTAATATATTGTAATCGATATGTTTCTGAACTACAAATAATGGTAAGATAGCATTCGAAGGCATGGCAAATCTTTGCATGAAATACATTTCCACACATACTTCTGCAATTCAGGTTTTGATTTCAGTGTTTATCGAGTCAGAACAGTTCTTTATGGCCACCAAAGAATTTTTAAGACGAAAAGTTATCGTCTATTTAAAGACATTTATGGAAGTAGCAAAATGGTTAAGTGTTTCTTTCAAATAGTCTCTGACTCCTGAAAGCAAATGTCTTTGAAACTGACGCTAAATGATGAGACAAGTCGTAAATGAAAGCATAAACTGCTTGTGAAAACCGGTTTCTGTGCGTAACTGCTCATTGGAATAGAAAAGTGGCTGCTGGGCAGCTGGTTTTACAAACTGCAACTGCAATTGAAACTTAATATTTCGCTTATGTTTCGGCAAACTGCGTACAAAGAAAGACGTTTATGTCAGGAAACCAGTGGTTTGCAGACCACTGATCTCACAATGATAAAGGATCCTTCTGAAATGGAAGAACATCATAGCTCAAGTTTAGAAATAGCACTTTAAAGCAACAGACCAATGCTCTCATCAGCGGAAATTCGAGTTTCAGTTTAACATCTGATTCTAAATATGTTTATATGAGGGAAAAAACTAGGAACTCTAATTAATGTCTTTGACTATGATCATTACACCGTTTCATTTGTGATCATGGAGGACATCTTTCTACAGAGGATTTGAGTCGGTCGAAAGTTACCCAAGTCCTATAAGCCTACATAAAACAGTTTAGAGGTGCATGTGGGTGCAGTATGCATGCTAAATATGGTAAAAATATTTGAATGCTATCAAATATTAGGACTAATTATAAATTAAGTTGTGCTTGCGTTGTGTCTGCAATAGAGATAGGCAGTTTAATTAGTTACCCTATTACATAGTGCTAGAGGAAACTAACTGCGTTCACATGTGAATCAATTTTTATTTTCAATTTAATTGTAGCAACTGGTACTCATCATAAGATCGGAAAAAAATGCTGCCTGCTAATCACACATAACACAAAAGGGTTCTTGTAAGTTAATCGCTCTGAATTCTAATACAGAAAACAAATAGTTATCTGGATGCATTGTCACGAAGAATTTCCTCTTCGGCACTTGACGGATGAAATTTCAACTAAAATTTAACATGAATGGATAACGATGAAATATTATTTTTGCTGGATCTTTCAGCACAGTCAAGTGAAAATAAATGCTCTGCCTCGAGTCTCGACACAAGACAAGATGGCTCAAAAACATACTTCCTTCATTCATCAAGATTCGTGGAAAGTTCAACGCTCATGGTAAAGTTTCAATCATAAATTGCGGCTTATAAAGGATGGATGTGTAGATGATGTTAACTTCCAGGAGTCTTACAACTTCTTTTACACGAAAAAGAGATATGAAAATGGAAGAACTGTATTCTGAGACTGTGATGTACAGCAAGGGAAGGGGTTGGCGTAGCGATACCCCTCTCGCCGGTCTCCATTCAAGAGAGGGTAAAACCGGAGAGACGAGATATTTATAACAGTTACACTTGCCACGATATAGCGGTTAGCGTCGTTGATTGCCGTGCCGAAAGGCCCGCGTTCGAATCTCGGAGAAGATATTGATGTTTGTAAATGTATAGTGTCCGTGCGGCATGGGGGTATTCTAAATAGGCGGCTAGCCGAAAATCCTCTGAAGAGGTTTTAGTAAGGTTGAAAACCATCGGACCCAAACCCCCAGGGTGCTCTGCATCAAAATTGGGGCGGAAGTGAGCTGAATCGCAGTGCCACTTGTAAGGTGCTCAAGGTTGTTGCCAACGACAGGCGTAAACTTGCGCTCCTTGCCATGAGAAATATCGTTTGCTTGGGCTGACTAGGTCAGACAAGTGAGCATTAGCAACAACAGCAACCTGCCATCAAGTAGAATAAATAATCAGAGAAACTTTTTAAGACTTTGCTGTTGCACTATGAATTTCTTTTATGGATAAATAACCCATGTCCAGATTAAAAAAATAACCTGTTTGACAAATTTCTTGAAACCGAAAGCTTTGAAAGAATAAAAAAACTAATGAAATCCCTCTACTTAAATCCCGTACAGAAGCTATAAGATATCCTTGGAAAAGCTGTTCTACTGAAAACTTCTCTTTCTAGACACTGAGAATCGGATTGGTGGAGAACAGTATCTTCTTCATATTTTAGTTTATTTCTACGCATTCTTAACATGCTTTCGTGGGGCAATGGTCAGCGCACTCGACGCGTAATCGAGAGATCCGAGGTTCGAGTCCCGGTGAGGGCATTGCTCATTTTTCCCGTCTCTCAGCATAAAAAATTCTTAATGACTTTACAGTGGTGCCCGAACTAAAAAAAGGTGTTGGAAGATGAATCTTCATCACCAGGATTTGGCGATTTGGCCCCCTAATCCCCAGTCGCCTTTAAAAGGGGGAGTATATAAGGTATTTCTCCTGCCTTCTTAGCATGCCTTCGTGGTATAACGACCAGCAGACTCGGCGCGTATTCGAGAGGTCCGAAGTTTGAGCCCCGGCGAGGGCATTGCTTATTTTTCATGTCTCTCCTGCTTCGAAATAACTTAATGTCTCTACAAGTTAAGCACTGTAATGAGAACACAAAGCCACGTTTTGCTATATGTATTTGAGATACGAATATTAGTTTCACTATTAATGTTAAACGTTTTCATATATTTCCGGTATATTACCCTTTTTCTGACTTTATTGTCAAAAAGCATTTCAGGTTCACTCAGTTTCTTAAAATAGTTTCTGTCGTACGCATTCGTGTTCAATTAGTCATTTATATTTATGCCTTGCAATCAGGACTTAATTTCTCAAATTAGAAGAGCCAAAGCTCTGTGAAAGGCCGGCAGGAAAGCTAATTAAAAATAAACTTAAAATAAAATATAAGAAATAAATAAAATGTAACAAAGAGTAAAGAGATAAAAATTAATAACTTACATTACGTTAATAAAAAATAGTTAGATAATGAATTAAAATGTGTTAACTCATCCTATGTAGGACTCGCTGCTGAATTATGAGTTTACTGAAAGCTCAGAACCAAAACCATGTGCTAGTGAAGTTCAGCTGAACTAAAGCCCTGATTAGAATGCTGTATGTTAATAAAAGTACAGTTTAATTCAACAGTTTTTGAGAAATCAGATTTTTTTTTGTGCATTTAAAATAATTTTGAATATTAGGGATATCTGGGAAGTTTTCATATCCATTTTAAATGCTTTTTAGAAACCATGGTTTTTAATGATAGTTGAATTGTGCGTTCATTAACATTGTTAAACCTATATCAAGAATATCTTCTGTTTATTTCAGCAAATACGAAATCGAGTATTGCTTTCGCGGTAGCATTGGTGATTAAGTGACAAGAAATGATGGATGGTGATTGAGCTGTAGCTTTCATTGCATTGTGTAAGTCTTCTGAAGCGATAAAGAGATATTTAGGGCTTTATCCGTGGATCCTGCCACAAAATGAAAATAAACTAGTTTACAAAGTAAAAACAAAATTGCAATCCATTGTGTTTTGAGTCCGTTCTAAGCGAATAAATAAGCAGATATTTGAAACAGATTAAACACCAAACATAGAAGTCTTTTTTTTAAATCTTTCTTGATGTAATTGAGCAAACTGAGAAAAAAATTGACGAAGATTTGAAGAAAATAATTATATATTCAATACTGTATGCAATAATATGAAAATGGAATAACACTGATCTTTTTCACCCACAGAACCAATTTTTATCTAAAAAGGATGGACAGAAGATGCATTTTTACAGAATAAAAGCATTTTATTGTGTTTCTCTTTGCCCTTCTTTATTTCTAGCCCATATTATAAGAATTCTTAAGATTTGTCATTTCTTAAAAACGACAACCTAGCCAAAAGTTACTCGACGGGAGCAAGAATGGTTTCTAACAACGAAAGAGAATGTCTACTTTACTAATACGTCCGACTTTTGGATGCTTAAATTTGAAGCTCTACTGTGTTTTGAACATTCGTTTTAAAAATAAACAATACTATCTAATTTATATAGCTCTAGTAATTAAAATATAATTCAATCAGGAGTCTGCACCAGAGGAAACTGTCAAAAACACTTTCATTATTTTAATTAGGAATAATTCTTTTCTTAGGAAAACCTATTTTAAACCTATTTCTTAGGAAAACCTATTTCTTTATTTATTTATTCAGTACCGAAACTGGAAATAAAGAGAAAATTCAGAAATACAGTCAAATACCGGAAATCCGCCGACCTGAAATCCGCCAACTCCTGAAATCCGCATTGCCTCTCAAAATATAAACATTCAATTTATAGGTTCCAGAAACTGCATCATGGAGAATGAAATACCGAAGAAAAAATATTTATTCAATAATGACATCACAGTTACCGAATAATAATGATTCTGTGTTAGTGGCAGAAAAAAATCTTAGCCCAGAAGAGGTTTTTTAGTATGGATAATGTGTTTTAGATGAGCCAACACTGGCACATCAGATGGCCGATGATGAAATCATTGGCTCTGTTTTGAACTCACCACAGCAAGAAAATGATTCCGACACCGACACAGGTAGTGAATTTCATAGGAGTGAGAAAATATTGTATATTGAGGGTTTCGAACATGGTGAAAAATGCCTAAAATATTTAGAATAACAGCGCTGTGTCACAGAACAAGAGATTATGAATCTATAGAATTTACAAAAAAAAATTACTCTAGAACATCTTAAAGTTTTAAAACAAACCTCTATCAGGAAACTGCTTGAAACATGTAAAAAAAATGAAACATTTTATACTTTATTAATATCCCTCCTTTTTATAAGCCTTTAGTGTATATGTTCTTAATGCTTTAAAATATTCCTGTAATCACTAATATGAATGAGTACTATATATAATAATTTAACGCATATAATAAATTAATATAATAATGTATCTTATTGTATATAATAATTTAATTAAATGTATCTAATATATCTTATTTATTTTGCACTTTTAGTCTGAATATTATGATTTATCTTTTCTGTTCTGAAATCCGCAAAATCCTAAAATCCGCACAACCTCTGGTCCCAAGCATTGCGGATTTCTGGACTTCTACTGTACTACGAAATAAGTAGACATATTTTTTAATGTTAGTGCTACAGACATCCAAAACAATAATTAAAATACTAGTAAGAAGCGAAAAGTTTAAAAGAAAACTTTTAAAACTTTCCTGAAAAGGTATCCCTGCTAAGAATGCCGCATAGAAACCAGTAAAATTTTTTATGGGTACCCATAAAATTCTATGGGTTTCTGTTGGCTTTTACTGGTTTCTGTTGGTCTCTGTGGGTTTTTTTTACTGGTTTCAAAATGCCCCATAGAAACCAGTAAAACTTTCTACGAGTACCCATAGAATTCTGTTGGTCTTTACTGACTTTTACTGGTTTCTATTGATCTCTGTGGGATTTTTTTACTGGTATCATCTGACACCCATACAACCAACATCAATGTCAGAACTTTCTACTGGTTTGTATTGGTTTATATTGATTTTCACTGGTTTTCTTACTGGTATCAATATAATAGAAATAGATGCCAAACAAATCTTCTGTTGATTTATATGGGTTTATTCTAATTTTCTAACTGACGTCAATAGACTTCTTCTAAACAATGAAATTAATACTCGTGACAGTTAACCAAAATTCATTGGTATTCTTGTTGTCTATTGATTATTTTAAATTATTTATTTGTTTACTTGTATTTCATTTATTTGGATACTGTTGAAAATAAGGTTATTTCCGTTTTGTAAGCAACAGAAAGCTTTAAAGTTAAAAAACATACAGTAAACCTTCTCCTCTCCACCTCTTCTCTAAGACGATCAGTATTTCTAAGACTGAAAATATGACCTCTTTAAGACCATCAGAGTAACCTGGAAACGCAGGTGTTCGTTTTAGAGATGTTTTTTACAATATATGTTCATTTATTTGATTTCTTAAAAACTTTTGTCGGAAACAATAACAGTAATCATATACACCATACACACAGCGAGATGTCTCTAAGGCGACCAGCCACGCATAAATATGCATCTTTGCAAGTGGTCGCCTTAGAGAGGTGATGTTCAATACCAATATATACTTCTGTTCTCAGAAATACGTTGATCTTTTAGAGGTGGTTGACTTAGGGAGGTTGCCTCTAGAATGAATTTCTTGAATGAATTTCTCTAAGGCGACCGGTCCCACTCCCGGAATTTTCTTTGCGGATGGTCGTCTTACAGAAGGAATGTTTCAATACCAAAATATGCTTAAGTTTTCAGAAATACTGGTCTCGTTCAGAGGCAGTCATCTTAGGGAGGGGATTTCTCATCGAGTTGTTTCTCTGAATACACACACATACGCACTTATATATGCGTATGTCAACATTTCTGATATTACAAATAAACACCGGTATCAACCATCATCTCTTTAACACGACCGCTTCAAACTATTTTTCTCCGTGTTAACGCTAATGTGAGAAAAAAAATTCCCCTCCCTACCCCGCTCTCAGAAGAAGCAACATGGCGCCGTTCTTGTTAATGTTGTTATTGGATGTTTGTGATATCGTCTTAGTGGATAGTAGGCTGTAGTAATGCAATAAATAATTTACAATATTACAATTTTTACTACGTTTTATTGTTTAGATGTTTATAATGAAAAATAAAATACCAACATTGACTGTGAATATGAAATTATATGGAAGGAAATAACAGTAAAGCCATGCACGCGTAATCATGTCTAATGCATTCAGAGAACTTTTTTGACAGTTAAATAGTTTTGAAATGGATTTTCTGTGCGTGAAATTGATTTTCGATCTTTACTTTTATCCTAAAAAGCCATGTGCTTAAAGACTGAAAAGTGATAATTTCAGACTTGATAATTTGGCTCATCAGATGCACATTGCATTCTACTAAAACATCAGATGTTTTAGTACGTTCTGATGTGTTTACATCAGATGCACATTGCATTCTACTAAAACTGTATTTTTGAAAATTTGTTTTTTGATTACAATTTGGAAATACTTTTTAAAGCTTGTTCATGTGGATCTTTATCATTTGAATATTATGTGCTAATAAATTTGAGCATACCTTACTTAAAAGAGATCTTGCATGATTCAATTTTCAATTTTTCGACTAATGTGATGTGGGTGAGCAGAAGGAATATTTTTTTATGTCTTATAAAATGTACTCATTATATTTCGCAAACAAAAAAGGTAAGTTTTTATAAATGAAGTAAACACTGAAATATTTAATGGGTGTACTACTTATTGAATGAGGTAGGCAAGACGTACAAGCCAAGGAATCTTTTTTCCATTACTAAAATTGTGTGAAAATTTAGATGATTATAGTAGCTTACATTTTTTTTTCTTTTTGGTCTGTATTTCTGTACAAGTATGAGACTAGAACCACTTTGTTACATTAAATATTTGTGCTATTTTGTTAAAACACATATAATCAAACATTTTATGCATATTTTAATTTTCCTCATTATTAATTTCATGAAGAAAATTTCAATTTTTTTCATAAATTGCTTTGAAATAGAGTTGTGAATAATTAATAGAATTTATGTAATAATAAATGTGCTAGTCTTATGAATATAATATATGAATTGTTCATTGGAAAAAAATTGCATTCGGTGAAACCTCATATAGCGGTTATTTTCTTAGATGACCACCTCTGACAGTGGCACATTTGTCAGGAACATAATTAAATAACAGTACTTAAAATCACTGATAGTTTTGTAAGCCTACAAGAAACTGGCGTTATCTGGAAATGTGGAGTCAATTGTTTTAGGAAAGTTTCACTGAATAACCAGTTGATTTAGGTATAGTAATTTTTACGTGGATATGAATTTTGCGTAATTGAAAGGTTTTACAAGACAGTTAAAACCAAAGCTTTTCAAATCTTGAGTCTTGTATGGGCATGTTTTAGCATTACTTTCAAATATAGTTAGAGTAATATTTAAGCATTATTTTCTTTCATTAGTTACACTGCAGAAATGCTCGTTACAATTTTCTGCATTAAATTTATCTGGTTGTATAGTTATTAACGTAAAAACTGTTCGTAAACAAATGTAACTATATGTGTTATATCTGCTTAATTGCGATGACAGTAATTTTAACTTTGTGTATAAGGCTGTGTAGAAAATTTATTTATATTTCTAAATGCTGTTCTGTATGAATTTCATTTGGTAGTCTAAATACAGGAAATGATCAGAGCGAAATGGTATCTTTATTGTATATAATCTACGGTCAGTAGCAATAGCTATCTTTTCAGTACTTTAAACTTTACTGTTTAGAAATTTTACAGTTCAAAATAATATTTCTATACACTTTTTAAAGTATTTTTTCTGCAATAGAAATGTAAATATGGCGTAATAATCTAAGGTATTTATCAAAACTGACTTCAAAGATATTTTAATCCATTTGATTAATAATTCTAAATGTGGCAGGTTAATAATTTTTAAAACTCATTAGAATATTATATATATATATATATACAGTATGAAAGTTAATTATTAAGCATTTTTATGCATAAGTACCTATTATGTTATAGATTTTATTTATATAAAGTCTGTGGAAGATTATACAACACTAAAAGTGAGATACAGAATAAGATATTAAACGCTATATTTCCTCAGATCCCGAAGTGTGGGTTGAGAATCGGTATTTGTTAAGTCTTGTAAATTTTTTAAAGTTTGTTTTGTTACAATATAATTTATTGCACTTTGGTTAAGTTTATCATATTCTTAAATTTAGGTTTCATTTATATTCTGACAGATACAGGTAACGTTCAAAGTACCGTAAAAAGATGGTCAACACAGTATTTGTGTATTATTATTTATTCACTAAATTATATTTTGGGATTCAAATTTCATGCAAAATGTCTATGTGTATGTGTGTCATAATAAGCTGCAGGGTGTTGCTATCAGTAGTAAGCGAGTTTTGAGGAGATAGCAAGTATGATAAATTTAAACTCTTTGTTAAATTTCTAATAATCAAGTCCCTTATTCCTTTTGCTTGCTTGTTTATTTAATATTTTTACTTCTAATAGTGTTTCTGTTCCTGAAAATTAGGGTTTTGTCTAGTTTTGTTTAAATCTGGTTTAGTGGATTGTAGATAACTAAAAATTTAAGCATATGCTAGAAAGTACCAACCTTTGGCAATACATTTCTCGTTAGGTGTCAGGTTGTTAAACTAACTGATATGATTAAATTCCATTGTTTAATTTCTCAATTAAAGAACTGAAATACAGTGTAATACATATATATGCAATGAGATACAGTATTATGTGTATATACTTATAATCAAATCAATAATATATATATAATCAAAGTCATGATTCGCAAACATCAAATATGTATATATATATATCATTCGATGGTTGTGAATCATGACTTTGATTATTATCTTTCTATTATTTTCAAAATTAGATAAAGGAAGTTTAAAATTTTGTAAAGAGAATTTATATAAATATTTTGTAATATATTTCTAGGTACTGACATGCATAGAGAAGGACAGGGGCTTGTAGGCTTCTAGATATTTAGAACATTTTATTAAGTTTCTTCGTATTGAATTTTATTTAGAATTACTCTCTGTGCCTCCCCCTATTTAGGCCTGTACATTTCATCACTGCTAATTGTGTACTGCTGGTTTATGCTTATAATTATTAGTTTTTATGGAAATTTGATCTACAGTTCTATTTTTGTGTATTGTTTTTTATAGGGATTCTGTACATCGATACCCGTTCTATGTACGGATACTCCACTATGGTATAATTAATTCTATTGGTTTTGTTTATGGGATTTTGTCTTTTGTTTTGTGCAGTGATTTTCCCAATGAGTACCTATATTAGTCTGTAGATTTTTGTATACTGTGATGTGTGTACAAATCTCTGTAAAGGCTTACAGAGATTTGACCTATGAATATCCGCATAGGCCTGAGTTTTTGTCTACTGGTTTTTATGTGGAATAGACCTACGGAATATCCATTTTTTAATGGAGATTTGGCACATGGATACGCATAAAATTCTGGCTATGGTTTTTACAGTGCTTTTGTTTATAGTACCCATATGTTCTATAGGTTTCTGATTATGGGTTTTTATGGTGCTTTGGCCTAATGGTACACGTACAGTTGTATGAGGTTTTACGGAGATTTGGCCTATAGAAACCCGTACAGCTGTACGGGTTTCCTTCTATGGGTCTTTCCGGAGATTTGGCCTACGGGTTTCTTTCTACTGGTTTTTACGGAGATTTGGCCTACGGGGATTCCCCGTAAAAAAATTTTATAAATTTCTACGGGGCATTTTTAGCAGGGATTTCATAAGAATTCAAGAAATGAATCGAACAAAATTAGGAAGAAATTATGATAAAACTTTTCATAAAATCAGTTGTTAAGCATTATACAAACATTACTGCAAAGCATTATATATACACTTTATAAAGTATTTCTCCAGCCTTCTTTGCATGCCTTCGTGGTGTAGCGGTCAGCACACTGGGCGCGTATTCCAGAGGTCCGAGGTTCGAGTCCTGGCGAAGGCGTTGCTCATTTTTCATTTCTTCTGCTTTCAAAATAATATCTAACGTCTATACATGTGCCTCTGAACTAAAAGGTGGTGGATGATGATTCTCCACCATCAGGATTTGGTGATTAGGTTGCCTAATCCCCAGTCACCCTTTAAAAGCGGGAGTATTGTAATAGCGTATGGGGGAAAGATGTGATGGAATTTGGATCGAAACTGGGTACTAAAGGTAGAATTTATTTACATTCTTAAATCATCAATTAAGATTGGAATTACTGAGAATACGTTGTGTCAATAACCCGCAATAACCTATAGATATATGCAAATGTGAGATTAGAAATGTTTGATCTATGAAGAAAATATATGATCAAAGTAAACTTACTTCAAAAGATAATAACTCAAACATATCATACGAAAATCAATTTATTTTTATTTTTCTTTCAGCATTACCACTTCAGAATAAGAATTAAGGAATAATAAAGAAGGTATTAGCCAGACAGACAAACGCGAGTACTTAAACAACATACACCCGGAACATGTTACACGTGAGTTTACGAAAAATTAAGAATCTAACGCTGAGCTTTTCAATATAGTCAATCAAGTTCCATCTATGCAAAATGAAAGCTCTGGAGAGATAGGAAGCATCAAATATTAGATCAGTCAATCAGCATATTCGATAAACGATCGTATTTTTTTTAATATCAAAAGAAGAGAAGACACGTACCTACGGTGTTCACTCGCGAAGTGGAGACATCTTAAGCGACAATGTAGCTGGGCAGATCAGCAGCAGCGATTTTAAATGAATCTGGAAAAACACTTTTCTTGCGTTGTACCATCAAGCTGATTTCCTTTCACAAAATTCGCAAGGTATTATCACGCACATTCAAGTGAGAAGAACAAAAAATGTCTCGTCACGTCGGCAGGAGAGGGACAGGCCCGAAGGCCATCCTACACCTCCGAAATCCAGCAGCAGAAAAGGGCGGAAAAACCAGTTGATGCATTCTTTTTGGCGTTATCATCCTGCGGTTGCGATTAAAAAAACCATGGCGCTTGAGTAATGTGGAGACTTGCCTGCAGAAGCATATACGGTATTTCTCCCGCTTTCTTGGCATATCTTCGTGGTGCAGCACGCTCGACGCGTATTCGTGTGGTTCGTGATTCGAGTCCCAGCGAGGGCACTGCTCACTTTTTGTCTCTCCTGCTTTCGATATAACTTAATGTCTCTACACTGGCGCTCGAACTAAAAAGATGGTGGATGATGATTCTCCACCACTGGGATTTGACGATTGGGTTCCCTGAACTCCAGCCACCCTTTAAAAGGGGGAGTAGATAAGGTATTTCTCTCACCTTCTTCGCATGCCATCGTGGTGTAGTGGTCAACCCGCTGGGTATGTATTGCAGAGGGCTGTAGTTCAGGTCCCGGCGAAGGAGTTGTTCATTTTTCATGTCTCCTGCTTCGAAATAACCTAATGTCTCTACAACTTAACCTTAGAAGAGAACAAATATCTATATCAAATAAAATTTCATAAAACAGAATATTCAGAAGCAAATCGAAGTTTCCATGACCGCTTTTTATTTATGGAAATGAAAGAAATTTTCCTCTTTAGCAGTTATAATGCTGAATAGTCTAAAATAATAAACCACATTTGGCCATATTTTCCAAAACAAATTATTCAAAGCAGATTCCAAAAGCCAATCCTTATGAAATTTACCTTAAGACCTCATGTTCAGATGAAATCTTTAAATGCATTTTTTCTTTAAATTTGTACCAACAAAGAAACAAAAAGATTGGCAAACATGAATAAGGATATATATTTTATGGTCTTAGCTTCTCTTGTGAAAAGGTAATAGAGAAGTGGCAAAATATTTTAAAATAAAAGCATAGTTTCAGCTTATAGAACTATAATTGTTTAAAATTTCTTATGTAGAATTTATGCTCATTAACTCCGGATTTTAAATTTAATTCATTACATGATCTCTCTTCATTAAAACTGGATTTTTAAAGTTAATTAATATCTGAACCTTCCCCTTTCTTAAAGCAGAAAAACAAGCTAATTCAAATTAATACTTTATTAATTTGTTAAGCATTCCTCTTTGATAAGCACAAGGCTTCTGTAAACCACTTAACCTACAAAAGTGGTTGTATGATTCTAAAAGATTAAGTAGCATTTAGTATTAGTGTAAGTAATTTTCTTCTAAACTTAAAACAGTTGTGTAATTCTGAAAGCGGGACTTTTAATGATAGTGAAAAAAATGAGACATTCTTCTTCTACTCACACAGGCTAAAATATTAAATTAATCATCCTCTTAACAAAAATCAATGAATAAATTGCCTGAAAACTCATTAAGGATAAATTATCCGAATAATTGCTAAATACCTTATTGAAAGAGATATTGATGATAGCGTTATGTTCCTGCCATGCTAAAAATTAAAAGCCTCGATATTTATAAAAACTTGCTCACCTTTTGATAGAGTGCTTATGATATTTTATGAAAGTGAGATGAGTTATGTAAGAAATTGATTTTAGATGAAGGTAATTCTTTTGCTAAAATATGAGCAGCATGTAAATCGTGAAAAGAAATTTCGATCTTCAGCAAATTCCTTTCTGGTTCTCTTAGATGTAATCCATCTTTCGAACCAAAATACGAAACTCGATTAGTAAGAAGTTTTATAGCAATATCAGAGGTTGTAATTGTTCATGTAATGTTTTGTACTTGAAACCTATGTTAAAACAATTCTTCTAAAGCGTATGTTGTTAAGTCAGTTAGAAATTAGATGAAATCCCTCTCATGTATTGAAACTTAAAGCAGATTTTAAGTTGATTTTTTCTAAAATAATTACTTTTAGTTAAATAAAGAAGGAATTCTGAGTTTATTTATTTATACATATAAGCAATTTAACTCTTAAGTAGATGCACGAATTATATGCACGTTACCTAGTTTTCTGAGCTTCAGAAGTTATTTCTTGGATCCTGGAAATACGTAATATTATTAGAAAATTAGCGGGAAATGCCAGAGTTATAAAAACCGTATAATTAAGACGATGTGTTTATGTTGAGAGCATTCTGACTACTTTATTTCACATTCTAGTTGCTTACAGATTATGTATTTTAACTTTTGTGTTTATAGTTATATGGTTAGTCTGTGCTAAATATATTTTAACAACTAACGACGCATTTGTCACTGTTTTATTATTTGACATCTTAATTACTATAATAATTCTTTTGATTTGATTGTCAAGTAGTTAAATGCTTTTAATGTCTGGAAGCTTTCTTTTTACACCACTTAGAGCAGTTGAAAATGTCTAGTACATAATAAATCTTTCGTCACCTCCAGTTAACATAGAGCAGTACGGGGGTATATGAATATGCTGGAATTATTAATGTTGCCATTAGAGGTTTTGTAAGACATAAATTGTCACAAGATGGATTCGTGCAGAGCAATCACACAAGGGAAAAAGGTAAACAGTCTAAACTCCAGGATCTCTGTTTTCAAAACTTCGTAACTAAATTCTGAATCTTCGCGTAGCAAAAGATGTACGTCTTGGTGAGAGTTTTGTTCTTTGGCATCTAGATTTTATGTCGTTTCATTTATTTAACCCTGCGTCAGGCTGTTATCACGCATCAGTTTGTTTCGGAAGAACAATTGTTTGGAACAACTTTTCTGCTACAAATAAGCTGACAGTATTCGAAGCTGATAGCTGATTGGTTGAAAACGAACAACTCGCAATTTTTTTTCGAAAGGAAGGAAAAAATCGTGCATCTTTCTTTCAATAGTAAACCAAGCAGAAAAATTGTCCGAAACAATTGTTCGTGTGATATGGATCTTAGGCGCATAGGTTTTGTTACACAGTTAGGAGCGTTAGTGACAGGTGTCATGCACCTATTGAAATGCGTCTAGAATAAGGAAAATAATTTTTATACTACTGCCTCCACAACAAACACCAACAATTAACGTTCAGGTATTGAAAAGCGCGACTCCGAAAATCAACACACAGTGTTGTAAATGTGCGACAAATTTCATTGAAAGACACCTGCCATCCACTCGTTTAATCTAAGAGTCAATTACTTTTCCTCACTTGATTTGAGGTGTTTATTATAGCATAAAGGGCAAAAACGATTTCTTCTTGGCATGATTGCTGAAAGCGATGTAGAAGGTTTTAAATTCTATTGGAAAACTAGAATGGTTGGGCACATAATTCTTTAACACTGAGAAGAATTAATATAATTTGCTGACACTTTTATTTCATAAGGTATAATCAGATCGGGCATCGAAATGAACATTGTAAAGAGAAAACCTACAAAAAAGCAAATCCTAGGAACTTATCTGATAAATACGTAATAATTACTTCCAAAAAAGACAAAGGCACTAAAAAATGCTTGAAATAACCCCTTTCGAGTAGAAAAGGAAGCATAACCCTGCCATTTCGTCAGTTAGCCAGAATCGTTGTAAGATGATGTCCCCTTTTCACATCCAGAAACGGTAGAGCTCTTTTGGGGGGGGCAGTAAGTATATGTTTTGGAGTAAAATTCCACCATCTGCGGAAAAGCATTTAATATAAAGAATTTTCTTTAAATTAAAGAAAGAAAAGTCCTTGTAAGTCTTTCTATAATAAACAGGAATTTAAAGTAACTGAGGTACAAGAAATGCACTAAACCATACTGAGAAGAGATATTTTTTAGAATATGTTCCGATGTAAATAGTTTCACATCTATATGGCTACACAGGCATCTAACGTTTAGAAATTATAAAGAGAAATTAATAGTGTCAGAATGCAGAAAAAATTAATAAAATAAAGAAATAAATCAAGATAAAGGAACTTAGGTATCATGAAACAGCTGAACGTTGTTAGATAGTTTACTCTAATTTGAGAACGATATCAGAATAGCTGAAGAAGAAGAAAATGAGAAATGAACTGGAAATTTCAAATGCAGTTTAATAATAATCGTCAATAATGAAACGGTTTCAGTAAATCGGAAATGAAATAATATGAAGATTTGATTAGAAAACATTGATAGGAAAATTAAATATTATTGATAGGAAATATTAAATATTAAGGTAATAAATAGAATTCAAATGCAAACAAATAATGAAAATGAAAAAATTCACCAATAAAGGTAAGGGTTAATAAAGTAGTTTGGAGCATGAAAGATATTTTACGTCATGACTTGTGTAGGGATTTACATTTATTTTAAATAACCAATTTAATAATTTAATTTTACGTTGCTTTCCTATAAGCTTTCATTTCCTCTAATTGTTAATACCAGAATATTTAGATTTGGTAGCGCACGTGAATTAATGCAAATTTGACCTTCAGGAGAAAAGGTTTAAATACCGAGTTCTATAAAGGAAAGTTAGAGAGTACGGGCGAATACTGTACTTTTGTAGCGTGAGCTTCTGCTTGGCATTTATTGCTGGTTAATGTCGCGTAACAGCTATTACTTTGCTGCCATTAGGTTTTTGACCCTCTTTTAGAAAACAGGATATTCTGAGCCCTGTAGCGTAATTCTACTACTTGTTAACATCTTGGAATTTTTAGTTTAGTTCTTGCTATGTGAGTTACCGCCCGAGTGAGGCGTAGTGTGTTAGCGTTAAGTAGACGCATTATGAACATTAAAAGAGTTAATAAAGGGTTCTTTTTACCCTTCTCATGTGTGGTTTCTACAGGCGTTTCAGCTAGTTCATTACAAGATAGACCAGTGGGTCCTACACATGTATTAAATAAATCACAATTACGTTGAAAGAAAAAATTAAATTCTTGTTCTAAAAATGAATTAGGATAAAATAATCAAATTTAACATTCTCATTTTACTCAGCAATAAAGACAAATCATGGTGCAAAAAATTAAAAGTTATATAAGAAATTAAAATCAAATAAATTAATTAAATGTAAAAAAACAGACTCATAATACAATTTATGAAACATAAATATGAGTAATGAAGTCAAGAAAATGCATAAAATATTGTGTTTTAGCAAAATAAGATAAGTAAGGAAGTATATAAATAACGAAACTTAAACAAACCTTAGAATTTAATAAACCTTAAAAATGCATTTACATAAATAAATATACTGAAAATAAACAAAAGCTGTAAGAATAATCATAAAATGAGGTTAAAAGTTTATATTTCTGTGAAAAAAAATGAAGAGAAGTATTAAATAAGTTAACCTCATCGTAAATACATCTAAAAAAGGCATATGAAAGTACAAATGACATTCTTTTAAGATGATGAGGACTATAACACACTTTTCATAAAGCACAAAACAGCATCGCTTCCCTTGTTTACCTGTTACGTAAGTTTTATAAACACTTAGTTTACAAGGAGAGATAATTACTGCAATAAAGTTAAAAAAGAAAACCTGAAATTTTATATCCTTTGAAAATGAGAAAATGAAAAAAAACTTTAAATTCGCCCAAAAGTACGAAAATTAAGACACCGATGAACAGTTTAGGGAATACATTTTTAGTGGTTAAAACAAAAAAGAAAAAGGCTGCGAAAACATTACACCTCTAAAATGCGTGCCCTTTTTTAATGATGTTTCTGGAATAAAATGTATAAAAATCAAAAGAGAACTCCTATGACTCCAGAGGTCTAAAACATCATTTTCATCCCCTTTTCTTCCATACACTTAGTTATGAAGTAGTAATATGTTTCTATGCAACCTTTGCTCTCTCCACGGTGAATCCAGAGTTGAATCCGACCATCGTTGTATTGCACACAGAAGCGTGACTGGTCAGTACAGACAATTTCATTCATTTCTGCCGTCCATATCCTTCTTTCACCGCACCATTCGCGACGGAGACATCTGTGGTTCTGCGTCAAGGGTAGACGATGCAATGGACGTCTTGCGGACAGACCACTCTACTGTAAACGGCGTCGAATAGTACGTGCAGACACTGGATGATGCGTTACAGACTGAATGTGCTGTGTTACGGTTCGTGATGTGACTGAGCGATCCGTCACTGCCATGCGCACAATGTTTCTGTCATCTCGTGAAGTGGTACACTGCAGTGTATGAAATCGAACACGTCGGTCCGTTGTATCCTCCTGCATTCAACAGTCATATATCCGCAATACAGTTGTTTGGTTTCGTCCAACACGACTTCCTATTTCCCTGAAAGATAATCCACACTCTCGGTAGGCCACTATCCTTCCTCTGTCGAACTCGGATACATGATCAAACGATATTCGCTGTTCTACGAGGCATAATTGATCGTTTTTTTTTTTGAAAAAAAACGACAAGAAAAACACAATTGCCGAACTTGAAATCGTCGAAAACTGCAAGCCTTAAATAGCGCTTTGAAGTGGCGCCACAGGCGTGCTTGATATGCGTCTCGCTGAAATTCTAATCATTTCTTGCCGAACTTGAAATCGTCGAAAACTGCAAGCCTTAAATAGCGCTTTGAAGTGGCGCCACAGGCGTGCGTGATGGGCGTTGGCTTTGAAATTCTAATCAGTTGAATATCTCACCTTCGCTAATTCATGTTGTAAATTTCATGTTATTTGCCTGCTTCCTTCAGGGTGTTGCATTTACGGTGGCCCGCAGTGTATGTATCTCGCATAACTCAAGAACCAGTAGCCTCAGAACGTTGCAGTTTTGTATATAGGACTGCCATAACATGCAAATGTGCACCTGCTATTTTGGTTGCAATCGCCCGCACCAAAAGTATATATATGCACTCTGTTACTCGGCTATATGATCTCAATTTCTTTATTCTTATATGTTTGTAAATTGTGCTCTTTTTTTTGCTTTAACAATGATTGAATTACGTGCTTCCTATCTTCTGGTTAAGGTTTTTATGCCTTCAGTAAATCTGCATGCAATATTTGCAGTACTATCAACAATTTAAAAGTTGTTTAAGTGCGGCTAAGCCTAATTATTATTAGCATAACAGCCATCTTAGTTTATATTTGAAACTTAGCAGAATAGTGGATTTGTTGCCAATCTAGATTTTTGCCTTATCGCTAAATGAGAACTGAATTAATTGAATGAGAAATACTGAATCGTCTGTGAAAAACTGCTTCTTTTTTGCTTGCTTGTTTAATTTCTTTTACACATCGTTTTAGATTTATTATAGTATTTGAATAGAACTTGTGGCAACGATTAGGTAGTTCTTCATATGATATTCATACTTTTTGTGCATTTTGAGTTATAAAATTAATGAGATGTAACTCTGTTAAGTGAGCCTAGCGCCAGAGTGTCGCTATGGTAAACAAACGTAGTGAATTTTAAAGAGTGTATTTATTCTATTGCGGTTTATGCGCTACCGACGAAGTAGATTTAATTCAATCCAATATGTTTAAATGAAATGCAAAATGCGTATAATTTAATATTCTGTGCGAGGAAGTCATGTAGTGAGCACATCAGATTTTTTTGTTAAACAGCTCGTTTAAGAAAATATGTCATTCTATATATAGGGGATTGCTCTTATTTTCTCCTATATAGAAATATAATAATTACTCCGAAAATAACGCTCAATTTATTTAAAATCGCCTTTTTCCCATCGTTTGAATTAACTGACTCAAGTTCAGCTGGTGTTAACTGCTAATTTACATTGATGAAGCTGATAAATCTTTCACTTCTGCTGTTACAAATGCTGAAATAAAAGTAAAAATATTTTCCAAATGGAAAATGAAATTCGTAATAATAAACTTTAAGTGCAAACCTATTTTTAAGTAAATTGATTTGCCGTCAAAAGTAAGTTAACTGAGCAGCCAATGTGACTCAAATACGACAAAAATTCGTTTTCCTAAGTAACTTTAATACAAAAGAAATAAAATTACATTGAAATTAGCGAAGAAAGCTTCATTACATTTTATTAATCATTTACGTTACAAACAAGATCATTGCAATATGTTACTAAAGCTTGAAATTGTTATTCCATTCGAAATTTACAATGGAAAGTATGTTTCAGTCGAGTTGCCAATGATTTAAAAATGCAAAGAAGCATAAATAATTTCAGCTCAACAACAGCATTATAGCGCATAGCTTGTATTCACCAAATTTGTGAGTCATGTTCATAATATTACAAGAGCAGAGTTATTCATAGCAGGGGAAATATTTCCCGCAGTGCTTAAATAAGAATCCTAATTCATCCAGCAAAGGATTCTTACAAAGATAGGTGAAAAGAATTTTGGGCGTACCTTTACCATAACCCTCGAATTACACGATACGCTGTATAAAAATTCTTTTATTTGCAAAATGAAACAAGTTATAATTTCAAAAATTCTTCATTAATGGTTAAATATACTAGTAATTATATTAAAGACTTAAGAGAAATTGAATTATTGAGTCCATTTAAATATCATTTAAAATACAAATTTTTGTAAATTCGATTAAGATAAAAAAATCAAGAAAATGTCGGATACACGCAATATATTAAAAAATAAAATGCATGAAGTTGTGAGGTTTCACTTATTTAATGCTTCCAAAGTTATGTGTTAGAACCCCATGAAAGCTAACAGGTGAATAATCGCTTAAGTGTGTGAACAAAACGCGGAAGACATAAGAAGGGTTCACAACCCTTTATTTTTCAGAATATTTACAATCAGTTCCTACTTGGAACTTTACACAAAGCCTCCAATTGCGCTTGAACTTAAGTAATAATGAATTTAAATTAAACTAAACTAGCTTAACTAAGCTACCTGAAAGGTATAACCGAAGCTATCAGAAATCTAAATAGTTGGCCCCTAAGTATTAATTTAATCGGCGAAACCAAGCAAGGGCCTAAGGTATGGCCGGGCGTAGTAACTAAGTTAGAACGTAGCCAAAGGCAAACGCGTGCTTGTCAGGGAATCAGACTCTCTCTCTAGGAGTCGGTGAAGTATCCACTTAAGTAGTACTCTTTCTCATTTGCATTTACTGCGTTTCTGAATTTACATTCTGGCAGGAAATTGTAAGCTGAAATTAGAATAAAACAGGAAAGATGCAAAACTTAAAATAACTGTTAACAAACTTAGGATAAATCTTACAAAGTGAATGACTTTAGAAAAGTTTTAATCAATATACGTTATCGTTATTGCACTTCTGTACTGATGTGTCACTACCATTGAAATGACGAAACATTGATATTGTTTGAGGCTGAAAACTGAGCAAATAACATTAGTGGAATTCTCAGCCACAGCAGAGTTATCATTGCCAGCACTGCCACATAGTTTAGACGCTTGCCAAAGACGTTCTTCCAAAAATGGCTTCCGTACTAGCCCCAACTTAACACACGAATGTTTGAAATGTTAGGAAAAAAAAAGAAAAATTAAAGGGACTCTTGATCTCCTAACATATATGAATAGATACCATTTATATTTCTAGCAACTTTCTTCTCGGCTTATATTCAAAATGTATATCATAGAGAAGACATGCAGAAGTACGTTTGTGACCGTATGATTCCCGATATTTTCAAAACTTTGTTAATCCTTGCATAAGTATTTTTAATTGATGAAATTTTATCAAAATATTATTCTTATAAGATATTTCTCCCGCCTTCTTAGCATGCCTTCGTAGTGTAATGGTCAGCGCACTCGGCTCGTATTCTAGAAGTCCAAGGTTCGAGTCCCGGCGAAGGCATTGCTCATTTTTCATGTCTCCTGCTTAAAAAAAAATCCTAATGTCTCTACAGTGGCGCCCGAGCTAAAAAGGGTGGTGGATGATGATTCTCCACCAGGATTTGGAGATTGGGTTCCCTAATCCCCAGTCGCCTTTTAAAAGGTGGAGTATATAACGTATTTTTCCCGCCTTCTTAGTATGACTTCGTGGTGTAATTGCCAGCATACTGGGCGCGTATTCGAGAGGTCCAAGGTTCGAGTTCCGGTGAGCGCATTGCTCATTTTTTCATGACTTTTTCTTTAAAAAATTCCTACTGTCTCAACATTCTTAGATCAGTCTTTTTAATGATGCCAAATGATTTTTTTTTCTTATTGCTACGGTTATTTATTCTATCTAGAGAATGTGGCAGTAAAAATTAATAGTAAGAATTTAGTGTCTTCCGAAGCTGAAAGCATATGATTTTTTTAAATACGTAATAACACGTACGTTTTGATTTATTAAATACATAACTGGTCATTATAATTTTATGTACTTAGATATGAGTTAAGAAAGAATTAGTTAAATTTTAACTATTCTATATGAAGCAGTCTTTTCAGGCATCTAGTTAAAATAACCATCTCTTCATTTCAGCTAAAATAATAATTTTCAAATAAAATTCAGTTATAGTGAAATAGTAGTTTCGTTCTTCTACATCTTTTTAAAATATCCTAAAGCTCATTCATAACATATGCGAACATAAAAACAAATCCTTACAATTGCTTTAGAGAAAGAATCTAATTTATAATCCTTGTCTTATTGTTTTAAAAAGTTCAAAAATGGATAAACGAGGCAATTTAATATCAAAACCATTTTCAGAAGGCAGTATTTCTGTTTTGCATCTACAACAATGATTATTTTCG
>KK112568.1:118497-198927 GCA_000611955.2 Stegodyphus mimosarum | reverse complement strand
TTAGTGTTCAAAGTACACTTAAATAATTTGATTGTCCTAAAAAAAGAAATAAACTTCAAGTAAAACTGTGAGATATTCATTTTTCCTTTATTACTGAAAAATAAAAATTTAAATTAATATCAAATTTAAGAGAAGATATAAGATATTAAGGCTAAAAAAAGAGAAGAACTTTTCTACTTAGGAACTGTGACAAAAACACTGTCAGACGAAAGAGATAATTAAAAGCATAGTTATAGTATATTTAGGAAAAGTGCTTTATGAATTTGTTTTATATTTAACAGAAATCGAAAACGTTGCATTCACAGATTTATATTCATAAAGGTAAAACTTATAAATATTGGTAAACGTAAAAGTGTATAGAAAGATGGTCTTTCTAGTAGCCGGTACTGATAGAAAATTTCGATTCACCTGGAATACACTAATAACCGGAAGTCTCATCCTCAATTGTTAACCATCTAAGGAAACATAACATGCTTTTGAACCTCAATGGTGCTTCAGGCGAAAGCGTCACGAGAAACGACACGAGTCTTCAGGCGTCACGAGAAACTGAAATATTTGTATACATAATACATTGCATAATATCAAGAATGTTATATTGTTTTCAAAAGAGAAACCTTGCTGTTGGGGAATTCTTATCGGGAAACAATGAAAACTTTTTAAAAATGAAACATATAGATGCTCATAAACAGGTGAGAAAAAAACAAACCTACTTAAAATGAAAATAACAAAAACTCTCGTAAGGAATACCTTACGCAAATATTAGAAAGACGTAAATGTTAGTGACGCATTTGTAAAACATTTTCATATATTTTTTCTAGAGAGTATTTTGAGCTGGTTTACTTTTAGGTGAGAAACTTTGACACAAATGCGCTCCAAAACCAAAAGGATTTGTAAATGGTAGTATGCTGTCACTGTAGTCTAAGTTGCTGTAGTCTAAGTTGCTGTAGTCACTGTAGTCTAAGTTCTTAACCCTAATAACTTGTAGCGTTTATATTTTATTTTAAATAACCAGTTAAATTTATTTTTAAGTTACTTTCCTATAAGCCTTAATTCTGTCAGTGCCAGAATATTTAAATTTGTTAGCTCGCGTAAGAAATGCAAATTCTACCAGTGGGAAAAAAAGTTTAAATATCGACTTTCCAGTAGAGAGAGAGAGAGTCTAGGAAATTTCTGTGCGTGCTTATACGCAAACTTCCGCTTAGCAGTTACTGCTGGTTAGACGTGGGTAATAGCTATTATCTTGCTGCCACTAGACTCATCTACTCTCTGTAGGGTACAGGATTATATGAGCCCTGTAGTGTGATTCTACGACTTTTGAATATCTTCGATTTTTAAGTTTGATTCTACAGTTTCCGTTACCGCCCAAGTTGAAGTGTAGTATGTTAGCGTCAAGTTGACGCACTGTAAATAATTTAAAGAGTTTAATAAAGGGGAATTTTAGCATTTCTTAAGTGCAATCACTATTTCTCAAGATTCTACACAACAGAAAGACAGTAGAACGTTACATCTGGCCACCAAACGTCCAATTCGAATCCAATGGCCAATAATCAGGACAAACAATCTTCCTTACAAGAAACAGAAGTCGTAGACCCGATGGTGTCAAGCCCATTGGATGGAGTTGGCTTTTTAATACACACGATGCGAGCAGCAATTAAGCCATCTGTGGTGTTCGACGGTAAAAACTCCGTCATTTCATTCCTGGAATCGCTTGAGACGCAGTTCTATCCAGTACCTGAAAGACAAAAAGTAGCTATCGCCTCCAGTGCCCTCTGAGGACAGGCGGAGTCTTGGTGGAAAGGGATTGGAAAATTCTTACTCGGGAAGTCGGAAGTCTCACCTACAATTTTGAGAGTTCAAAGCGGCGCTCCTGAAAGCCTTCCCGATCGTGAAGAATCGTGCGAAGGTTAAAGCCGAACTTTACAGCTTTTATCAACGCAAAGTTGAACACCTTACCAAGTTTATCCTGCGTAAAGTCAATTACCAACATTATTACCCGCAGTACAAGATTTTGTGGAGCTGAGAAACCCACGAAAGCTGCAAGAACTATTCGAATTAGCCGTAAAGTTTCAGAAGCGGCGGATAGCGGAAAATTCGAAATTTCCTACTCAGGGTTACCATCAGCAGTTCTCCCGACAGCCGGCCGCAGAAAGAAACAAATACGATGGAGGAAAACGTTTTCTTACCAGGCCGTCAACGAGCAAGAATGAAAACGGTAAAACTAAAAACAGCCAGCGCACCCAGCAAACATCAGGAAGAAAAACGAATAAAGGGGGCCTGAGAAATTGAGGATTCAGACCCCGTGTGCACCGCAAAATCCCTCTAAGTTGTATGTAAATACCGTGGTAGTCAAGAATTCCCAACTACGACGCCTTGTCAAGGATTAAACTGGATAAAAATAGGAATCAAATAAAATGTGCTATGTTAACTTCTGAAGTTTTAGATTGCCGAGAAACAATTATAGCTGAATTGCCGAAGGATCCAGAATTCGGTAATATCTATTCTTATTTAAAGGATCCAGATAATTTTCAACATATAGATCTTGCTGCAATTAGAAATAAGGCCCGAAATCATAAGATCATAGATAATCTGTTGTTATATACTAAATCAACAAATGAAAACCACGAACTGAAACCAGCCATCGCCACCCTACGGTTGAGCATTTTGCAGGAATTTCATGATAGCCTCACAGCGGATTATTTAGGGGTAAGGAAAACAGTGCGTAGAGTACGCGAGGCGGTGTAGTTTCCGCAACTACAGAAGACAGTAACAGCGTATGTCAGGTCCTGTAAGTTGTGTCAGTTAATTAACGACGTTAATTATAGCCCGGTCGGGTATCTAAATAGTATTTGCGCGACTTTTCCTAACGAGATCCTCGGAATAGACCTTCTTGGTCCTTTTCCCCAAAGCGAGTTCAATAAAAACCGATATCTTTTGGTAATTGCAGACCATTTTTCTAAATGGGTCTTTAGAGCGAGCGTCTGCTAAAATAGTTACAGATACGTTCTCACATAAGTATATTTTAAAATACGGTGCAACGTTAAAAGTAATGAGCGATAATGGTAGGCAATTTGTTAATCAAATTTTTGAGAACCTGTGTAAAGGGCTTGAAATACGGCATATGAAAATGGTCCCGTACAGACCACAAGCAAACATCGCAGAAAGAGTTAATAAAAACATTGTTAAAATCATCAGAAGTTACGTTAAAAATTGTCATAAACGCTGGAATGGCTGCGTTGATGAACTAGCCTATGCTTTAAGAACTGCCAAGCATGATACAATGGGTAAAACGCCCGCTGAATTATTCCTGGGTAGGAAGATGTTGACTCCTTTAGACAAACTTTTTTTGTTCAAGAACAAAAACCAGAATTTACGCATGCAAATATTCAAAAGCTGATAGATGAAGCTTTGAAAAATTCCGATGTAGCAAGAAAGCGGCAGAAACTCTACTATGATAGGAAACTTCGCGAATCAGATTTTAAAGTGGGGGATAAAGTGTTGAATAGAAAATTCACTTTGTCTAGTGCACCTGAAAACGTCATATTAAAATTCGTCCATAAATTTGAAGGGCCTTATATAGTACAGCAGATCGTTGAGGCTGTAATTTATTTAAAATCAGATTCGGGAGAAAGAATAAAGGCTAGTCCGGATCAATTGAAGAAATATTATGATTTTTTCTGTTATGTAAAGTTGCATGAAAATGTTTTAAATACGAAATTACATGACAAAAGCTATTGCCTCGATTGAGGACTAAAGTTATTTCAGCTTATTTGGCGAAAGCACAAAGTATAGTGTATTATAGAATTGTTATGTTATGTAAAGAACTAGTAGTTCGGTTTTCTTTGTCGAAAGACTATTTATGTTAATGAGCCAAAAGATCTGGCTTGATACAAGCAGCTTCGTATTAGTACTTGTTAATGAAAATTTATTTTAGGTTCGCCCTTTTTGGCGAAGAAACGGATCCATTCAAGTAAAATTTTCATGTTATTCTCTATTGTCTGAAAACGTATTTCTGTGAAAAAGGTTGAAATATCTATTGTGTTAAATGATACTTTTAATGAAAGTTTAAAGCTCAAAAGAGCAGATATAATATGTATTTAGTGCTAAAACTTCAACAAAAGTGAATACATTCAAATTTAATGTAGTCAATTGCGTTCGTGCAAAAGAAATTTTACTTAAATCAAATCATGCGATTTTGAGCGAAAGCTTGCATGCGTTTCAGATGAATGGAGAAAATATTTGGTATGCATGTGGTTTGTAGGGCTCTTCACCGACACTCTGGTTAATTTTCATGTTTATTAGCTCATGGAGAACTTAGAAATGAATTTAGGGTGTGTCTAAGAAGGTTGTTATGTGCTAACAGTCGATGTGCGTTTAAGTGGAGATTTTGTTCGCTATAACATAGTATACTTGCGGTTTCACACCACACATTGTGGAGAGCCAAAAGAGGATTAAAGTTTAAAATTTAAGCATGAATGTGAATTGAATAATTGTGGCCTGAAAATCCGTTAAGAGCTGAGAAAGCTACGCTAAATGCAAAAAGGTTAGAACTATATTTAGAAAAGCCTATATTGTGAATTTAAAATGCTATTTAGAATCATGTATTCATAAGTGTTCCTTCCAGATTACTGGAAGGAGTTGACCGAAGCCTAATTGAAAGATGAGAAAGGATGTCCAGCAGAACTATGATGATGACAAAATTTTCTCCTGGTATAAGTTAAGTTTTAGTATTTTGAATGTAAACGGGGCTGAGATCTTTTTAGTTGTACAATTTATCAGTTTGTAGCAGGTCTTTAAGGACCTTTATCCAAGTCTGTTAAATTCTGGCATGGACAAATGTAGAGATTTATATTCTATTTTAAGTAACCAGTTAAATTTAATTTTAAGTTAAGTTTCTATAAGCCTTCATGCCCCTAACTGTCAGTGCCAGAATATTTAAATTTGGTGGCGCGGGTAAGAAATGCAAATTCTACCAGTGGGGAGAAAAAGTTTAAATATCGAAGTTCCAGTAGAGAGAGAGTCTGGTAAATTTCCGTGCGTGCTTATACGCAAACTTCTGCTTAGCAGTTACTGCTGGTTAGACTTGGCTTACTCGCTATTATCCTGCTGCCACTAGACTCATCTATGCTCTGTAGGGTACAGGATTGTAAGAGTCCTGTAGTGTAATTCTACGACTTGTGAATATCTTCAATTTTTAAGTTTGATTTTACTCTTTCAGTTACGCCCAAGTTGAGGCGTAGCATGTTAGCGTCAAGTTGACGCATTGTAAATAATTTAAAGAGTTCAATAAAGGGCAATTTTACCCTTCTTCAGTGCAATCACTATTTTTCAAGATTCAACACAACATAAAGACAGTAGAACTTTACAAACTGACTGAAATTTTTTATAAGACATGAAAGACATAGAAGTGTCATCAACCTTTCTCTGATCCTCTTAAAATTTCTGTGAGTTGATTCACATAGTTTTAGCTTTTCACCCAGCTGAAGTTGAGTAGTAACATCTAATCAATTATGTACTTTCCTGTTTGCAATGTACTTCGTTACAATGTCTGATTCATATTTACCAATATGATAATTTCGTGCGTGGAATTTTTATTATGCGATCATACTAATTTATAAAGTAGATACTAATTTATAAAGCGCTTATGTGATCAAAGTGTGCAAAGATGCAATATAATGTAAGAAAATTAAGTAAATGCATGGAGTCCCTTAACATTTTAACGATAAAAGTCAGCTGCCTCATACTGGAATTTTGAATTGCGAAAATGATTGAACTTCTTTTTTAAATGCGTAGTACCTTAAGTCACAGAATTTTTAAACATATATATTTCTAATCTCATTTACTAAATACAATAATATTTTCTATTTCTTCGAATTTTTTTTTCACTTCGACTGCTCGAACAGTACTGCTTCGTACGAAAGTATTTAAAATATAATTAATTTTTACTTGGAATTACCTAAGTGAGAAACGTGTAGAGTCAGTAGGTTTTGAACCAGGAGACATGAAAAATGTGCACTACCCTCACCAGAACTCGAATCCTGAACCTCTCGAATACGCGTCGATTTTGCTTCTAATTACGCCACAAACGCAATCAGAAAACGGGGAGAAAATATCTTAAAAAGGTTTAAATTAATAGTTAACGAAAAATAAAATAACACATTTATTAAAAAAAACAGTCATTATAGATAAAAGAAAAACGGTGTAGTGTTATTGTTTGAAACTAACCAGTTATTATGATTTAGATCATTAGTATAACTTTTCCCTTCCGTTTCCTCACAGGAATGTAAATCGAGATAAAGAGTATTTAAGCTGAGGTTTTGGGATTGTAAAACAGAACATGTTTCTACCCCTCTTGGCCCCGTTGGATAGTTCTGCCAGCTGTGATAAGTTTGCAATCCTTCGCTTCGCGTTATTGCTGCCGACATTTAAATTGATACTTATGAACTGAATTTTCTGAACTAGCTTAGATTTAAATATAATTGTTTAGTCTTTGACTACTAGTTCGCGTTTTAAATTTGAATTTGACTGTTATTTTAGTTACATCGCCGGAAGTGGCAGTTGATGCTGAAAGCACAAGAAGTGCATTTATGTTCAAAGATAAGCAGAAGAAGTGCATTTATGTTCATGTGTTTAGTGAAAAGTTTATTTTAAAAGCTTTCCAAGACTTTGTAGTTAACTTCACCGCTATAATTCGCTTAATGTGTGTTAGAGTTTGGAACTAGTTTGTGCTCCCAAGGCAAGTCAAACATTATAAAGAAGAATGGAAAATTTTTGCTGACGGTATTCATTATCAAAGTGTTTATTTCACTGAACTGAGAAAACGAATCGAAATTTTAGACGTAGATAAAAAAAATGATTCCTTAATGTTGCTCTGCTATGATACAAAAATTTTTAATAGTTTGGCATTCCCCGATAAAGTATTTCTAAAGCATTGATAAGAAATTAGTTTTCTGTACAAAAAAACTAATAACTGTGACTTTTAAAATCTCAAAAAGAGTATGCTCTTGCGACTAGACGCAACATTATACACAGAGGAAAGTACTATCGATTTTCTTAATGCGTTTGATAAAAAATATTATTGATTCCTCTAATGCGTTAGCCGAGATAATAGCTCTGACACAGAACATTAATGCTTCGGAATTTTGATTCAATAGACAGCATGACAAAAACTGTCCAACTCCTTCATATTGAAAGCAATGCTTCTAGATGTAAATCTAATATAACTGGAAAGAACTTTCATATGCTCCTAACAAATTTAATCTTTACGGAGAAGCAGTCAATGAATGTTGTTGAGAACACATTAAAACCACAGACATTGCATTTAATGCCTTTATAGAAAATAAGCCCTAAAACCTAATGCATTTTTTAAAATTATATAGCCGAAATCTCAACGCACTAGTCATTAACACATGTTTTATTAATTTATTTTAATTATTTAACTTCGCTATATGATATATACATAAATACCTATCATAAAATATTTAAAAACATATCACTCGTTTTGTTGTAAGACTTTTGTAGAGATAAAAAGATATGTGAGAGAAGAGATTTTAACAAGATTTAAATTTTGAAACTGGAAGCTACTTTTTATAATAATATCATCAACTTTACTAAACACGATTCATCAAACAGAGATAGACAAACCAGACAAAAAAAGAGCAATAACAAGCTGATACCAAAAATTCAAAATGTAAGAAATACTATGCATCTCCTTTACGCACTCTTTGGCAGAGAAAATGCAACACCATGAAGACCTTTATAATGGTACTAATCCACACATTTAGGCGGATTAGTTATACAAACTGTTGCAGTTTTGAATCACTCTCGTAATAGAACAGGGAAATAAAACTAATAGTCTGACAGAAAAGGCAATTTTGGTTACTTTTACGTGGCAATTGTTCTTTGTGAAATTTCCTGCATCAGAATACATTTCACGAAATGGTTATCGCTTTCAATGTTCGAAAAGACACTTTTAATCAAACAAACGCATTAATCAGAGGTTTCTTTATAAGTCTGGGGACAATTTATTGATCTCAACGTCGCATCGGATTGGAAAACCTGTTTTGGATATTTTCTACTTAACTAACCAAGAGTATGTTAGAAGAAGCAACATCTACAACTGGCATGCAGTAAATTTTATTCCACTGTCGACTCCAAAGATACGCTGCGATCCATCTTGTTATCACACCGTCAGAATATATGAAACACCCTTTTTCAGAACCAAAACGTCCGTCAACATCAGCAGATAGCTCTTTTAAGTTGATCGGGCATTTACATCACTACCAGAAGAGCTAAATTACTCTCTAGCTCAGAAACGGCACGGGCCATCCAGTGAATAAACATCCCGGATGCGTATAAGCATTCCGTACCCCGCCGCGAGCATAGGGTAAAATCCGTCTTTGTGATTGGACATATTTCCTACAATGTCATTTTGTCTATGCTTGGGAACGCCTTGGCGTAATGACGTTTAGGCTGGATTTTTATGGTTTTGTTTTCGCTAAATGACGAGCTTGAATGACCCTAACGCGCGAAAATTATGTTTTGTTTTCGTTGAATAATAATGCCAAACGAAAAAAATTACAAGTAGCTTTCTGCAGGTGGCCTTCCTGTTTCATCGATTAATAAAATTATAAAATCCTCCGAAGATGCTGTTGATATCAGAAGAAATCCCAAATGCTTAAATTATTTAAATAGCTGAGTTCATGAATTTAGGGAAAAAAGCGTAACGCGTTGAAATGCACGACTATCTCGACCCAAATATAAAGAAATTATATACTGATAAATATAATATTATTTTAATTTTACTGTATTCTATTACTTTCACATTGCAGAAAATATTTCCTTTGCAACTGCATATGTTATTTCCACGTTAATATCCATGTTTGTTTCACATTTTTAATATTCTATTACCTTAAATTAAGGAAAACGGTGCTTTAAGTGTTACCTCTGAATTTAATACACGTGTATGAAAAAAAGAAACTTCCTTTTGTAAGAAATACTATTTTTATACAAAGGCAAAACATATTACACATTAAAAAATGGGTAATATTCATAAAGTAATGTTATTCAGTTTAAACATATGTATCTCCAGTTCTATGTTCCAAATGTATAGTAGTCTAACTTCAAAAATAAATTTTACTTTTTCAGACTAATTATAAATATCGTGGATTTACTGTGTTTTATGTTAGTTCCCAACTTTTTTGCTACTTGCTAAAACATTTTTGCCTCATGCTTTCGGAGACTGCATCTTCAAAGACTGGATATATAATGGACATGAAATAATGAATTTATGATCATAACACCGTTAATACGAACGCTTTCAAATTAAGAATACATTTCTCAAAAATATCTGCGCTCAATATTAATACACATTTATAGAGTTAGCACTCTGAAAGAAATAATACTTTTATCTTTCTGAGGGGGAACATATTTCATATCAAATACACCACACTATAGTTCCGCAAGAGATGTAATCTCAAACGAACAAAAATACAATGCACTTCATTAATAGGCCTTTCGGAACTGCTGTCAAAAGGTAAACAAACGGTATGAAGGTGTACTCTCGAATCCAATCAAAGCTAAGACGTCCTAAGTATAAAGGAAATGATGTCATCAGAGTAAACAGTTTGTCAGCGCACAATTCAAGAAATTAATGCTCACAGTTTTATCGAATATAGGTGTCTGGATAGGGTGGTTACACGACTTATTAAGTTAAGCATAGTCACTCTATTGGTTTAAAACCACGAAATTAAAATAATTTTTTGTGTCTCTCGTTCTATATGCTTTAGCTTGGTTTATCTCGTTTCGAATGTTCCTTCAAGGTCTCTCTAATTTTCCTTCAAGTAACATGACTCAGTTTTAATGATCATCAGTAACATTCTAACGCAAGGCATTTCAAGGAATGAAGTCAGTAACGCAGTTAGTAAGTAATCAAAGAAACTTTCTTTGAGAATTTAAAGCTAGTAAATAGATATGAAAAGCTTTTTGTTATTTATTAAAGCGAAGAATAATGATAAGAAATATTCTAAGTTAAAGGTTTAATTTTTTTAAAAATTTTCTATCAATTTAATCATTATTTATTTACTAATAGTCTTAAATAATCGAAGAAATTTACGTTAAGGCTAAGGCATAAAGTATTACACAGAATTTATGTATATAGTAAATTAAACGCAAACACAGCTTAAGTTTTTTCATAGTTTAAACTATAAATGCATAATTGGATAAGCTTCTACCAATTGTTATCATCAGGTTTCATCTTATAAGATCTATATAAAAGCTAATGAGTACTCAGTCTTTAACTAAGCATAACAAGCTATCAGAAATAATCAAATCAATTTATCACTCATGAACTTGATATTACAGAATAGAAATTAATAATTTTTTTCAATAAATGAAAGCAACAACGAAATTCTTGACAGCAAATATTAAAAATTCATTTTCGTAGCTGGAGTTTTCACACAATTCGAAAACACAATAAAAAGAACGGTTAGCCATTTGTGCTTGACTCAAGCGCTAATGACTAGTTGAAAAAAACGATTTTCGCTCTGAGCGTTTATCAACACTCGTGAGTTCAACTGCATGCCTTTCCTTCTCTAGAATATTTATAGAATATTTAAAAGCATTCATCTGCTCATAGAGATTTCTGTAAAGCTTTTTGAATTGATAAACTATGGATAAGATATTTTTAGAAGTAGTTCAGGATCGGTTTAATATAAAATATAGCTGTTGAAGTAATAATAAACAATTGCATTTCCTTATATTTTATTCTTTTGAGTTTACTGAGTTATTATATTGAGTTTATAGCCCATGTAGACTGTGTTAAAGTTTTTCTCAGCTCAACGATTTGAGGATGCGTTATTTTAATAGCAAATAAAAGGTAATTATAATTCGTAGGTAAAGATTTTGCTCAGTATAAAACTCAAATCAATTTAAATACAGTAAGTTAAATAAATACATTTTAAACCCCTATAAACTGGCATTTAAAATATATTTAACCGTGAAATAAATGCGATTGTTTCGATCGGAATTACTTTTCAAACAATGTTATGAAACTAAGCAAAATTTCTGAAGAACAATAAACTTGGTTGTACTATTTTTCAACATGTAGCTACTGTTGGTTCTTAGAAATTCAAACTTTTCTTTATTTCTTGCAACAACTATTAAGCTTTTTCTCTTGTTTTCAGACAGAGAACGTAAATATGAAAATTCTACGTTTGATGAAAACAGTAAATGCATGTACGAATAGGTAGCAAATAAATCAAAATCTCTTGAGCTACGTAAGGAAAAAATAAAAATTGTTTGCAGACAATATATATATGCATTTATTTATTTATCGACTTTCTTTGTTTTCTCTCCTTGTTTATAGAATGTTTGCATATGAAATTATGCAAGTTTAGTCTTTCCTAGTCTTATTGAAACATTACACATTTACATTTGAACCTGTTTGAAAGTTATTTTCTTTCAAGTGAAAGAACAATGAAGTAAGATTATATTACTTTGATGTCTAATAAAATTTATGTTCCTAGTATATTCTTGTCATATGTGTTATATAATACACACGATCTATATTCGTATATACTTCTTATATATGCTGTAAAGAAGCAGAAGTGTTTCAAGTTTATCATGTTTTCTGTTTATTTATTGTATATGTAATTTGTTTTTGGTAAATCCAGAAACAGCTCTACTTTTAGATAGCCTTAACAGTGAATAGAAAACTTTTTTTTTATTTTCAATGGTAGATTAAAAGACAACTGTAGTCAAAAATACAAACAGAAAAAACAGGTAATAGAACTAAAACTATAGAATCGTTCATCTTCTGCCGCGTTCTCCAGTATTTCTCACACAAGTATCCCGAGCTCACTGCTGGCCAGTGATTCAAATGGTTCGCCTCCATTTCCTCACGAATGTTGCACAATTGGCAAAGAAGACTCGGCAGTATTTTTATACGATATAAATGCTTGGAGAGGCAATCATGGCCAGTAGCAAGCCGAAACGTGGCAACAGATCTGTCCCTTGACAGATAGTGGAATATTTGTGGTTTTCTCAATTCAGTTCCTGTCTTTGTTTGCCTTTTTGGTGTTTTCCCAATATTCCTCTCTAAAAGATATTAACCGTTTGGCGGTATAAAAACGAATTGGTTTATCTGTAATTTGAAAATTTTGGTTGCCTTCTTTGCCAAGGAGGCAGCTATTTCATTATCCTGGAGTGCACAGTTTGCTGGTACCCACTGCAAAGCAACCTCTTTATGGTTTCCGATTAAATCGTTAAGGGTCAGACGAATATTTAAAATATCATCTAAACAGAAGCTTCAGATGAAGCAATAGTCAGGAGGGAAACCCTAGAATCTAATTGTGTAACAGCCCTTGAAAACGTTTCAGATTGGGATCGTAGTTGAAGCAAGGTCATTTGAATTGCAGAGATCTCCACATGAAAGGCTGTTTTAAACCTAGACAGGAGTTAGACAGGAGTTTAAAAAAAGAAGAGCCTGCAGAAGATGCCAGCGCCAGCACTGATACGGTCATTCAACGTGGAGCCGTCTGTAAATACATGCAGCCACTCATTATTCGGGTACAATTCATGGATAGTCTCCAAGACTGCAGCATTTAGAATTAAGTCTTTCTTAAAAACCTCACTTGATAGGTTTATCCTAACCATGTACTTCCTTCCTTCAATTGGGCATTGTGACTTGATGAGATTTTGCATCTTCCAGTTAAGTCCTAGTTGTTCTTTCATATAAAACCCAGTATGGTTTATGGCACTTATGGCGCCGTGAAGACGATGACAAAGGGCTGTTCCACAGCTGGAAACAATTTGGTTATTTTGCGATCTTTTCCCATAAAATTAGTGCCTTCTCTTCGATTACCGATTTAATACTCATATGTTGTGTAGATATAAAAAACGCATCAATCGGAGTTATTTTAACAGCTCTCGTGATAAGACGAACGGCTTAAGAAGGGCTTATAAGTAACCTGCTTACTCGTAGCCACCAAAGGTTCGGAACAATAAGCAATTAAGTGGCAAAATATAGGAATTATAGGTCAAGTCAAGGGTTGTTCTGCAGCATCCCCACCACTTAGAGCCAACAATTCTTTTGAGTAAAGTAAATCTCTTAGTAGTTCTTTCTCAATATATCTGTAACGTGCTCTTTCCATGTCAGTGCAAGTAGAAAGCTTTTTAGGATTAAAACTGTTGATGCATAGCAGTAGCGCTAAGAGCCGAAAACATTTCTGTGGTTTGCGTACAGATCAGAATTAGATATAAAGAAAAAGAAAATTTTTGTTACATTTACTAAGAAAAAAAAGACTGTAATCGGAATTTTTGAAAGTATTAAATAATATCATAAGAGTTTACTTTTCATTACTTTCATAATTACTGTATTACATTTAAAGAAATAATTACCTTAGGATAGATGCTCTCGTAAAACGTTTTTCTGAGCAGATATATTGCTGCATATTAGAAAAAATGCAAACCTCCAGCCAACCAAGTCAGTCACTTGTAAGAAATGTGGGGATAAACTACTTGCATTCAGGGAATCAATGAATGAGTTAATGAATGAAGCAGAGAATGGGAGTCAAATTAATATATTAGATTAACAGGCTTGGTCGGAATTCAGCCGGCTCGTACCACTTCAGCAGAATCGTTTCCTAAAACATTTTTAGATCACCGGAACAATTGTTAAAATTCAATCATAATAGTATTAGATAATTTATCACTATTTAGTTGCTAATTTTACAGCATCGTTAAACTAAGAACCGACACTTAAAACTTTTGAATCTTACTACTGACAACGTTTTAGTTTTGACCGAAAACTTGATGAGGGACAGTGTTTGGCGTACGTCTTACTTTTCTTCCCTTCTCATTAAGGCGGATACTAGAAAAATTACGCCTTGACAAATTTACTGTGCCTTATATCTCGTAGATATCAATGTCACAATATTCAAGCTTTATAAAAAATATCAATTAGAAATAGAGCTTTGAGCGTGTTAGCTGCAATACTAGCTACCACAATGGAGGTTCCTAGGTTATACTCACTCGACAGGAAGTAGGTATCAGTTTGTAAAACTGTGGTCTCATCGAATACGTTTCCCAACCGAAGACTTCAAACTTGTCTCGAACAATTAATCTGTCATTCAGCTACCGAAAATAACAGCAAGTACGAATAGTTTCTAGTATGACTGGAGTCTGAGCGCTTTTTTCCATGAGAGTTATGGATTAGCAAATCGATGGAATTTGGCCGGAAAGCCCGTCAGAATTAATTTCAGTTAACATTTGGATAAGTACAAATAATTTGAAATGATAGGGCCCACTATTATACAACTTTTAACCAAAAGACTCTGCACTTGAATCCCCAAATCATCCTATAACTCTTAATAAACCTGTTTATTATGTATTGCTACAAATTTGTTCATAAATAGATGATTTTAGTGCAATTATATGTGAAATTCTTGTATTTTTCTGCGTAATGTAACCCGAAAAACGTTTAAAGAGACAAGCTGTGCTGGAAAAGTAAGAATATAGGAGGAAGTCCATTTTACATTAAGTCAGTGTTTTTCAAACTTCCAATGTTTGCGACCCAATTTTCAATCATAACTTTCATCGCGCACCCCATACAATAAAATTGTATTGAATGCTACAAAAATGTACTTTGACGCTAAAGCTATAATATGACCTTAATTATAAACAGTACAAATCTTCAACATAAGTATTAAATTTTGCGTATGAACTTTAAGTAATAGATACACTGCTCCATATTGAAAATGAAACACCAAGAAGGAGTGGTCATAAATTTATGCAAATTTTAGAGCAGACGCACGTCACTGAGTAATGCGAATGATGTGAAATGCGCAGCTCTTCGACGCACGGGAAGTACGATATAAGGAAAGGAACGTACAGAATGGGCAATATTCGTGTCGTTATTTCTGGCAGACGAATTATCGAAGAAAGTTGGTTTTTGTCCGGGAGAATACGTGTAATAGGAGAGAATGCCAGGCCGCCGTCAACGAAGGCACTTCCAGCAGATAGACGATTTTACAAGGGTTATGTTGATTGGGCTGCGAAGGGCGGGCTGGTCCTTACGTCAAATCGCAGCTGATATCCACATGGATGCGAGCACGGGGCATCGGCTATGGCGAACATGGTTGGAACAAGGAAATGTGCGAAGAAGGAGGGGTGCAGGTGCAGCCAGAGTGACGTCAACCCGCTTGGATCGACGCATCTGCCGACAAGCTGTAGCGGTCCCGCAAGTCACTTGTACCGCGATTCTGCAGCATGTGCAAGATACCCTGGATGTTCCCGTGTCGACGAGAACCATTTCCAGTCGATTGGTTGAACGTGGCCTGCATTCACGGTGTCCGTTAAGAAGACTGCCATTGACCCAACAGCATAGACGCCAACGTTTAGAATTGTGCAGGACTGGATGACAGAATGACGAAACGTCGTGTTCTCAGATGAGTCATGCTTCTGTTTATCCAGTGACAGTCGCCGCATACGTGTGTGGCGTCGACATGAAGACAGATATAATCCGGCAGTGACTGTGGAACACCCCACCGCGCGACAACGTGGCATAATGGTTTAGGGCACTATTGCCTACTGTTCCAGGTCACCTCTAGCTCGTATTGAGGGCACTATGACGGCCCAACGATACTTGGATAAAGTACTGCGGCCGGTGGCAATCCCATAGCTTCAGGGGCTGCCTAATGCAATTTTTCAGTAGGATAACGCCCGACCACACAGTGCTCCCATCTGCCGACATGCTCTGCAAGGTATACAGATGCTTCCCTGGCCACCGTACTCTCCTGAGATGTCGCCAATCGAACATATGTGGGATGTGATTGGACGCCGTTTGCAGACTCTGCCCTGCCTCGTTGAGAAGACGAACTGTGACAAATGGTTGAAAGGGATTAGAGAGCTATCCCTCAGGACCCCATCCGCACTCTTATTGACTCTATGCCTAGACGTGTTTCTTCATGCATCGCTGTCCGCGGTCGTCCTACATCCTACTGAGCCGACGCCGTTCTCGCTCTGTATTCTGACTATCATTTTGAAATAAAGATCACTTATTGCTGCTTGTTGTCTCTGTCTTTTTTCTAAATTTCATCACTTTCTGACCACTCCTTCTTGGTGTTGCATTTTCAGTGTCAAGCAGTGTATTTTATGTGAGTTGCTTTAAGCAATAGTATAAGTATTATGTTACTTTTCCTTCTCCACTGTGCATTTGGACACATTGCATGATCCACAGATAAGCTCTGGCTTCAAAAGAAACGGTCTGAATATTATACCAACCACAGTTATGACCATAAAATCAAGAATCTTTTCTGTACTTTGTAAAGACATGGGTGCAATACATTCATCGTTGTTATTTTATTGCGCGGCAACGTGGATATTACATGGGAAATTTTTGCAATGAGTCAAGAGACGAAATTGCCACTTTTCTAGAAGAGGAAAACCCATATGAAGCTGAGAAGTTTTCTAGATGGTTTATTTGTGATGAAATTGAGCTACTTGGTCGATATATTCGAGAAATTAAATACCCTGAAACTTCAACTCCAAAGAGCAAATATACATTTGGAGACGAAGGATAAAATTAATGCTTTTGTAAAAAACTGGAATTTTGAAGAATGTATAAATGAATGAATGTAGAATTATGTAGAAAACTGGAATTATTTGGAATTATGAATACCAAAAAACCGAGAAACATTTGAAAATGTGGATAAATTTACAAAGCTGAAGAACAACATGCGAAAGTTGTTTTGGAAACCACTGAAAATCATTTAGCCATGATGGCAAAGAATTTTAAAAAGTATTTTCTTGCTGACGACATCTTGATGGCAAGTTACGAGTGGGTTAGAGATACATTTCAAAATATTCCAGAAGGGCTCTCAACTGCCGAAAAAGAAATCTTCATAGATTTCACGTCAAGTGACGTAATCAAAAGCCAATTTAGTAATAAATCACTCTTTGAATTTTAGGCAGGGGTGAGTGATGAATATTCTGCGCTGAAAACGAAGGCATTTCGTATACTATTACCATTTCCAACATCCCACCTTTATGAAACCGGATTTTCAGCGATAGCTGCTTCGAAGACAAAATATAGGTCTCAGTTAAACATAAAAAAGAATTTAGAGTGTCAGTTTCCAATATTAAACCTTCCTTTGAATAACTTTGCTGTACAAGACAAGCCCATGGGAGTCGCTAGTTATTGTTAAACTTTTTCTTAGTTTAGTATTGATAAATTAATTATAAAATACATTGTTCAGTACTGATACATTTATAAGACATCGTATCAGTGTAAATGTGTATTTTATTTTTTATTATGTCAGAATGTATTTTGTTTTGCTTCTTTTTGCTTTGAATGTATTTTGTTTTGCTTCTTCTTCCGGTCCCTGTATCACCGTAATAGGTGTTGTAATTGAATAAATTCAATTGATCACTGCATTAGCTGTAACCGTAATTCGACCCTCATATTGTCTTCCACTTATTTCGAAAAAAAATGTATTAGAAACATATCAGCGGCTGGGTGAAAACTATATAAGGCCAGAAAGAGCATCTGCCCTTAGTACTTATTATCTGTTAGTTCAGCGTGAGTTCGGAGTACTGATATATCTCCGTGTAGCTTTCTCTTTAGCTGCGCTTTGAATTGCATTGTGCTTAAAGTTCATAGTAGTTTGAAATGTAACTACTGATTGTACTCTGTGATATTGTGAAGAGTTGTGCGTCTGTTTCTATGGGAAGTTCCAGAACTCTGTTTCTTTTGATAAAATAAATTTGATCAACCTTTCATCTGTCCTACGTGCATTCAATCGAACCCGTACGCACACAATGGTATGCAAGCAAGGAAAATGTGACTTAGAGGCTGTCAAAAGATCACTATGTCTAAGCTTCCAGACTCTTTTACTGAGGTCCTGCCATTTCATGCGTAGTATAAAAATTTCATTCGCAGTCTAACACCTAGAACCATGATGATGCGTCATAGTATCATCAGCTGCCGTCTGTCTTCTGGCGGTGAGTCATAAAACGCATGCGAAGTTTCTTAAAGAATTTCAGTTTGAAATATCCATCATTTAAAGAAACTAAAAGCATAATTTCAGCACTCAAAGGAAGAGAGCAACTGGTAGTTGAACATGGCTCCCAAAATTATAAACAAGTGTTACAATTTTCCAAAATATGGCCCACCATTTGTAAAAACCATCCATAAATCCCTCTGTATGATGAAAATCATAGAATCAAATTCCTGTAAAACAGTTAGGAAAATATCAGAGAAATTGAATGCCTATAACCAAGCTAAGTCCTTAAGCAATCATTAGTAAATTTAAAAGGTAATATCTAGCCTCTGAAGATATATCACTATACATGAAACACTCTTGAGATAGTTTTCGCTTGTGAGTTTCCTTCCTCATTCGGTATAATCCTGAATATGAAACTTAATCAACGAAAGAAGCGAACATTCTAGCCTAAAACTTTAGGCTCATTAGCGTCTACTTAACAGATGAGGTACAGAGTTGTAAACAAACTTCTCTTCGATTATTACTTTGCTACAATATAAGCAAGGAAATACAATGAATTTTAGAGTTAGGACATTTGAATCCTATGAATTTGAAGGATTCCAGATTTAGAAAACTCGAATCATCGCCCTTTTTTATCTTTCGAATCCTAATCTAAAAACCATTAATGTTTTTAAGTCAGATTTTGGAAAGGTCAGTTTTACAAATATATAGTACGAGCTTTTATTAAAAAAAATCGCTCAATTATAACGCTTTCAGTGTAGTGCGCCTTTTCGCGTCATCAGTGCCGCATTTTTAATTTCTGGAAAGAATTTAGTTTTTATGTGTGGTAGCCCTTAAAATAATCCTACTTACTGTGATTAAAAAGAAAACTTACGGAAATGTCACTTAAATATTAATCAAATTACATTAATAGAATGAAGTTCAGTATTCAAGGGTTTTAATTACATACTTCATTTGCAGAGCCATTAAGTTATACGCATGCAGGAACGTGAAAAATGTATAATGCTCACGCCGGGATTCAAACTTTGGACTTCCTGAACACGCGTCGAGTTTGCGTCCAGTTAAACCACAAAGATACGCGGGAAAGAGGGAGAAAATACATTACACACTCGCCCTTTTATAGGGTAACTGGGGATTAAAGGACCCAATCGCCAAATCCTGGTGGTGAGGAATTATTGTCCACTACCTTTTAGCTCGAGTGCCACAGTCTTCCGCCATGCCGTCACCGGAACTGGAACTCCGAACCTTCCGAATATGCGTCGAGTGGGCTTCCAGTTACACCACGAAGCATGCGGAAAGAAGGAAGAAAATACAATTACATTTACTGAACTTTAATCGCAACTTCTTAATAAATGCAGATTTTTAGAAACTATAATTTTTAATTTTTTTACTAAACGCAAATTTAAAGTTATCTTTAATTTTCAATGTTAAAAAATATGTTTTATTATTATTATTACTATTGCACTCACATATAAAACAGAAATTAGGTATTTGAAAGATTCAAAAGGATCGAGAACCTTTCAGGATTCTGACTTGAATTAGAGGGAAAGAAAATTTAGTATTAGTGGATATATTTTCGCAACTGAAACTGTTCAATAAATTTTACGCAATATGTTTATCATGCAGTCTTATCTTTCAGTGCTTTACTTTGCTAGGCGATATTTTGATTTCGTGTTTACCTCCACAACATTTTCACAACTACTTTATTATTCTGTTGGCTTCATACTTTCTTGTCTTAACGAAAACGATACTAAATACGAGTTCAATTGAGTAGATACGTTTATTCAAGTGAATATAAATAAGTAATTAAAAGCGCATACAAATTAAGAGCTTAAATAATTTAAAGAAGAAAGCGGATTAGATTACACTTTATTCATATATTGTCCTCAGACTTGCGTCCGCGTGTATTAGTGTAACACTCGCTTGATGTAACTTGTTATCTGTGAATTCCTTCAAACTTCTGCAAGTATTTATCCTATGACTTAACTTCTCTCCATTATTTGTAAGTCGATTCCCTTCAAATATGATTTTTCAGTCGTAAACGGAAGCGAAACTTCTTTTCGCAGTCAGTTTTTTATATTTGGGTGTGCTATAGCTGTAAATCCCCAACTGTTACGCATCGATCGTTTTTATTGCTGAATGTGATACTAAATATAACTTATGTGCAAACACTTTTGGCGTAAATAATGGCTCACAGCGTTTTCTTAGAAAATATTAAAGCTTTCGGTATCACCTTATTTTAAGAGATCATAATTTGCAGTTTTTCATACACTTAAAAATATTTTGAAAAAGTGTGCTTACGAGCTGTTTAAAATAGCCTTGTTTAATGGAGCTTCTCGTTTGATTCAAATACACCGAAAAACAAAAGATTAGTATTCAGTTAATATGATTAAGAAAGCTGAGAGACAAAGTAAAGAGCTTTAAAACAACGTTTTTACCTTTAAAAAAGAAATTCTTCCTAGACGAAGTACCGATGTAAGTTCACATATACACCGAAATACCTTATAGCAAATGTCTTTTGTGTGGTATCAACATATGAACTGTCTTGCAAAACATGGAAAAATTTCATAAGCAGTGAAAGTTTAGAAAAACCTTCCCACAGTTCCACTGAACTTAAAACTTTTATGAATTTGTACGGGGGAGTATTACGCTAGTACCGTCAGTTCCAAATTAAATTTTTTCAAAGCTTTGAAAGAATCTATTAGTTAATGGAAGACTTAAGTCACTTGTCTTAAAAATCTCTGCACAGAGTCTAAAATAAAGGAAGATTCTTTTCGACGCTATGCTTGTACATCGTAACAAAATGCTCTACTCCAAAAAAGTACTTTTCCCCCCGAAATAAATGTAAACAGTCTTCTAATCCTTAGTATTCAACTGCAAATTCTAGCTTTTTCAAATTATGTTAATTAGTGTGATAACGTTTTTAAACCTGAATTGCTCCCATTCCATTAAAAATATTAAATATTTATTCAATGTTTCTTTTCTCTGAGTGAAAACGTACTTCTATTATATGATTAAACTAATTGAAATTAAATGTGCTCAGAAAGAGACCAATAGATTCATCGAATAAAGAACAAAGCGTGATTTTTAAATTAACATTATAGAAAATACATTAGTAAAGTACTATATATCAACCAAAAATAGCAGTATTCCTTTTCAAGTTAATTGGATAAAAAGAAAGTTTTAAAACTAATGAATTTTATTCCGTTTTTCTCAACATTTTCATAATTTCTAGCTTTGATGGATATCAGATTGCAGTATAAAAGCGTTATAGACTGAATATTAAAATTATTATTTAAATGTTTTTCTTAAATACGCAACACATAAAAAATAGTTATTATACATGTTATTGCACTTTTAACATTTCCATTTCCTCCATCTATTATAGGCTAACAATTGTGCATGCCATTTTATACAAATGCAATGCTGCACATGTATGTAAGGAAACTAAAAGAAAGAATTTCAAAGAAAACTAAAAGTAATCTCCAAAGTATTCTATGAAATACTATTATTTCTGTGTGTGTGTGTTTGAGCCATGTCAAGAAATTTCTGAAACATTTTCTAGAGCTATTTTTAAACATTTAAAACATTCGCGAACAGGGATGAAAGGTAGATCTTGTATTTTTTGGTAAAGAAAAAGTATCTTTCTGTTTATGTAAATTACCTGAAGACTCTTTCATAACTTCATTAATTGATTAAAAAAAGTGGAATGAGATTCTGGTCATGAATGATTTAAAAAATAAAAATTTCCATGCAGAACAGAGTTGTCAAAAAGAGAATTTCGAAACCTTTGCAGCCTTTACAGATTGGCGCATCGATAATAATTACTGAAACAAATTTAGAACTTTTTGGTGTGGAATTTAGAATATTACAAATGTGGAACATAAGTTTCAGTGGAGGGACGCTCAGAGCGCTCTCCCTTTTATTTGCACTAACAATCATATAGAGGTTGGTCATAAAAACACTTCTCCCGTATATGAACCTCCTAGCGGCCTACCTGTTCAACTAATCGAAATGAAATTTCAAACTTTCTGGTTTGAAGGTATGCGCTCAAGATTGTGATGATTTAAAATAATAAAGATCTCATAGTTGCGGTGACAGAAAAACGTTTCGAAATTCTAGAATGGCAATACTCAGTTTCTTCTCGCGCAAATTGATCGGCACATTGAAAAAGCATAAATGGCATTAGAATGATACATGTGAGATGAAAACTGCCGGTAAAAAACATTTGCAAAGAAAAGCATTGTAAAGGACCGAGAGAAGAGACAGAAAAACCTTTTGTTGGAATTACAAGTTTTCAATGTGCCCATCTTCGCATAACGAACCTTCTCACGTTTTCATGCCTGCAGAAGTAACCTCTTCGAAGAAGTACCGACTAAGAATGAATGTGCTTGTTATTCTTCACCACAGTGTAACGGCGTTGTAGCCATATCGTGATGATTTTCATCAGCCCAGTGAACGCAGTTGAATTTTACGTTCCCAGTTAAGGAGAGATGAGCCTCATCCGTCCATAATATCAGCAGCGGCCATCTGTTACCGTCATCATATTTGATGAGGGAAAATTCGCAAAATCGACACTCTGTTGCTCGTCTCCAAGTTGCAACATCCGGATGCGATGGAATAGATAAGAAAACATGCGCAGAACACAGCGCAGAAACTTAAGGACTATGATTTTTAAAACATCCAAACTGAGGGTAACCTTTCTTGCAATATGCAATGGAGCTGCATTAATCTTATTATGCACTTTCCCAACAACTTCAATAGAAACATATGGTCGTTCAGATCGCGTTCTATCACGTGTGCTTTCAGGTTCTTCAAATTTTTTACTAGTATGCACAGTTTTTATGGAAAATTGTCTTATGATTTCGTCGATAAATTCGCACTGCTTCGGCAACATTTTCCCCGTTCACATGAAACAGTTTAGGAATTCTTCTGGTTGTTTCCTTGTAAGTGTTATCTTGTTAACACGCCCGAGCACCTGACAGAAGGAACAGCCTTTCCACTATGATGTAAATTATGCAAAGTGCATCGATGCACCTCCTGTCTCTGTCGTCATTTGACTTTACAATGATCTTCTTTGCAAATGTTTTAAGCCTGCAATGTTCGTCACACGTGTATCGTTCTAGCCCCATGTATGGTTTTTGAATACGCTTATCAATTTCCGCAAAGGAAAGATGGATGTTGCCATTCAAAAATTTCGAAATGTTTTCACTGTAACCCTAACCGTGAAAGCTCTATTCTTTAAAAGCATCACAATATCGAGCGCAATTCCTTCAAATAACAATATCTGAATTTTCATTTCGATTGTTTGATTGGATAAGCCGCTAGGGGTTCATATATCGGCGAAGTATTTTCATGGCCACCCTGCATGTGCGCTTGTTGAATCACATAGGCTTTTAACTACTAATATAAAAAAGAATATGAAGTCGAAATGCTCATAACGGATAATTTTCACTTGTTTAATAGCCGTTTAAGAATCAAGTTCGTGGAATTTAAAATAAAAATTTTCTAGTAAAATTATCCCATAAACACGCTTAATTTTAGTTTCACTTTTGTTAGATAAACCAAGGCATGTTTTATGTGTGGCACGAAATATAACTTTCTTTTTAAACATTATTTATTCAAATTTTGTACATGAATGTTAAAGTCCATCCTAGCACTAACGATGAGTAGTTAAATAATTAGAATTGCAAAAATACTTTTCGTTGGTTTTTTAGCCAAGGAAAATTTGATATCAGTTTTGTTACCGCAAGAATGAATTTGCAGACTTATCTCGAATTGCAAACATATTTTCGTTCATATAGAGAAACTCTCCATGGAGAAAATTGCATATTCAAGCATAACGAACTGGGCAAAACAAAAGGTGTCAATAATGAAGTACTGAAACCTATCAGACTCCTTAGATCTGAATCTCACGAAAAATGTATCCAGAGCGTTTTACCAAGATGGACTGCAAGTTTCAGAGATTGTACTTCTCAAACTGGATAACTGAACATGGGAATATTTCTCTCGTTATCCTTTGAAAACATTTATTTGCTGGACAGAAGTTTTGAGCTTATATACCAAACTGTGGTGGTTATTCAAATTATGAACTTCAGTCGATTTTTATTGCGTAATTTATGTCAATTTTTAAATTTGTCTTTGTTTTCCTATAATCTTTTCCTGTTTGTTTTCGTATTACTTTTATAAATTTATGTAAATGGAAATGGAAATTTGCGAATGCTTTAAAATATGATTTTATAAATGTAACTTCATGAAAATATAATTTCATTCAGCTCTTGCTCTTACATTGTAAATTCTTAGGAATGTTATATTTTTTATCACAATGTATATACCGTATTTACTCGCTTATTGTTTCCCCATAATATTTTAGCTCAATACGTTAACGTTTGTCAAAATTACAACACCATGAAGAAATTACGCAAATTGAACCAAACTTACAGGAAATGTAAAGTGAAGTAGGACATGCAAATGATTTGAATTACAAAGCGATTGCATATGCGTGGAATGAGAACCGGCCGCTTGTCCCATATATATAAAGCACTGTAATCTTGCATTGGAATCTGTTTCTTGTCCTCTGTCGGCAGTTAACGGATAATTAGTAGTCAGTGTGCCTCTTCAACAGTGGAGGATGCCATACCAACACCTAACAGGGTTCGAACGAGGCCCTGTTGTCGGTATGCGAGAGAGTGGACTTTCATATCGAGTAATTGCAGTCCGCGTGCAGCGTAATAACTCAACGGTGATCTGTGTTTGCAAGAAATGGACAGAGGAAAACCAAAAAAGGCGAAATCCTGGTAGTGGGGCACGTAGTAGCACAACTGCACGACTACAGGTGTTGTGTTGTCTAGCTAAACGGTTCGTCGCCGTCTGCTGCAGCATGAACTGCGTGCAAGGGTTCCTCTACGCAGGATTCCCTCGTCGCTGAGCCTCCGACTTCAAGGGGCATATCAACACAGTACATGGCGTGCCCTGTGGCAACAAGTTGTTTTCTCCGATGAATCTCGCTACAATCTGGAGTACAGTGATGGAAGAATACTCATCAGACGTTACAGAAGGGAACGTCTGCGCTCATAGTGTGTTTGTTATCTAGCTTCATACCACACAAACGTCTAGCACCATGGTGTGGGGAGCTATTGGATATAATTGTCGATCCCATCTAGTGCAGACTGAGAGCAACCTCAGCAGTGGTCACTACAGAAGGAAATTGTGGAGCCAGAGGTCCTCCCCACTCTTCGAAACATTCCGGGTCCAGTATATTAGCAGGATAATGCCCCCTGCTTATTCCCTGATATGTCACCCATTGATCATGTCTAGGATTTCATCGGTCGGTGACTCACTCGTACAGCTGGTGGTACACTAAGACTGAACTGTGGCAAAGTCAAAGCCATTATATTCAGAACCTGTATGATTCAGTGCCACGACGTGTACAGGCTGTCAACGCTCATCCTTGCGGACAGTCAAAGTACTGATTTCCAACGTTCGTTTCGTGTTGTGTCTTGTAAATTTAATAATTTATTTCTGACGCCATCAGTAATATATTCAATATAAATTTCATTCAGTTCAGACAGTTTCTTCATATAGCATTTTTTGCAAACATTAGTGTATTTTGAATTCTGTTTTAAAGTATTCACGTAATTTTCAGCTTCATCTTGAAGAAGCTGAAAACTACTTGAATCCTTTAGAAAATGCGAATACTTTAGATCGCGTTTAGAAAGCGAGCTCCTTTAAACTTCGAAATCATTTCACCCATATAGTGGTTGTTTTCATCTTACTAATTGATTTTCCCGTCAATTTGGAGTACATTTCTCTGACAGATGAAGCGATAATAGTGAAGAGCTTCAGGAAAACAGAGATACCTAAAGCTCTTGATGATTCTGAAGATCATTGGTCCTGGAAAGACAGATTGAACGGTGACGAATACGATGATGATGACTTGCAAGCTGTAGCAAACAACACAGAGAGCAGTTACAGAAGCATTAAATGAGGCCTAGGAAGTAGCAGTGGACAACAGAGAAAGCGGGCCAGATTCAAGATACATGGAAGCAGAAGTGCAGATATCTTATTAGATATTGTAATGTTAATATTACTAGGCATTCCAATTAGAATAGAGGTTTCTTTTAAATAAATACTATTGTGATAATTATTGGCAGTTTATCCATGAATACCTTTCATTTATGGTATTAATGCAACCGCGTCCTTCGGATATTAAATTATGCGCATAATATTTCCCTCTCGATTTTCGTACGATCAAATTATTAAAAGAGAAGGGGAATAATACAAGAGTGAACACGATAAGGCCGTCTGAATTTTTTTAAATATTTAGTTAAACTAGAAGAAAATTTTAGATTACATATATTTTTTTTTACTTAGAAACTAATGTTATGTTCTTGAAAAGAATATGTAACATGAGCACACAGTTTGCGCTCTTGGAGTTTCTTCCTATTTTTGCTCTCCAGCCTTAAGTCGTATTTTCTGCTTCTGACAATCAAAAGGCAAGACAGCGCATCAATTTATCAATTTATCATTGTGGAAAAGACGATGTGACAATGGTTTGTTTTCCTCTAGCAGTGCTTTCGGATTTCATATACATTTTCTTTCATTAGAATGTGCATTGTTTTAAGATGCCGTTGGGAAATATTGCTCTGTTAAGTATTTCCAAACACAAATGATGTTCACCCAGTGTGCTAAATTAAACAACTACAATACAATTGCATTATCTGATACACGCAAACTGAACTGTCATTTGAATGGCTTAGGAAATTAAATGCAGTAAGAATACATTTCGCTAGAGCGCGCATTAAAATAATTTTTGCTGCATCAATTTTGATAATACCTTAGTTTAATTAAAGACACAGGCTTTAGCTGTTACTATTTGTCAACAACATGCATGTAATTATTGGGACGTATATTTATTTTAAATAATAATTACTTCAAGCAAAGCAGAAATATAAATGCAAAAGAATTGCAAACATTTAGAATCTTTTTAAATACCACTAATAAATCGTACAACCCTATAGTTTTAAGTAATTGCACTAATTAAATAGAATAACTGAATTTTATAAATAGTGTTAGTTTTATTATTCATATACTGTGCTTCATAAGATATTAGTATTCACGTAACTGTGCTCAATAGGAAATAGATTTGGTATCCAGTTGTGTAATCAATATGCGCTAAAACAAAATTTATTACTAACAGATTCATTTTGATACAACATGCTGAAAAGGTCTCCAAAATTTGCATTTTGCAAAGGTCATTCGTTACTTTACATTCTTCGTAGAATACGAATACAAAAAAATAACCAAAAATATAAATGAAATTTTCTAATAAGGTTAAAATTAATAGGCTATTAATCAAATAACTTTCAACGAAAAGGTTACAAATATTGAATATATTAAATAGAGACCGGGACACCGAGAAAATCAAATATAAGAAAATAATAATCCTTGAATATTTCGCTCACTTATTAAAAAATTTACTTTTATTTCTGGAGTTTATTAATATACAGCAGTTAAATAATTATCAAAAGAAACAGCTGGAGAAAAACTTGTTATTAATTCGTAAATAAAACGGAATAATTCAAAGAGGAAGGAAACAAATAATTTTAGAATGTGGTAATATGTAAGAAATTCTTTGAAATAATATTAATAGAAATTTTCTGTTAAGGAATTTTTACGGTTAAGCAGCTAAGGGATAAGAATTCGACATGATTTTAATGAATATGAAGAATCTCCAAATGCCCAATGTTCCAAGCTCAAACCCGATAGTACTCTTAACCTTCTCATCAAAAAGTCTTAAAATGGGGATAGTTTTACCTTTTTTCTCATAGCTCATGAATAATTAAAACGCTTCCAATGATATTTAATACTTTCAGTGGCATCAAAATAACTATAAACCTAAGATACTGAAGACGTAATATGCATAAAGTTCAGTACACATTCTAGAGACACTAGGCAATTTTTGAAAGCAGGAGAGATGAAAACTGAGCAGTGCGCTCACTGGGACTCGAACCACGGATCTGTCGAATACGCGTCAAGCCTGCTGTTCACTACACCACGAAGGCATGCGAAGAAGGCGGAAAAAAGACCTTATAACATGTTATCTACATGATCCTGTTTCGCGATTATTCGTGTTCGTGATCATGATTCTGTTTCATATTGCATATTTCTTTGAAACATTCAAGCTCTGATTACGCTACAAATCTCGAAACTGGGTCCAAATAATATGAAGAGAAGCGTAATTCTGATGTTTCTGTATGCTCAGAAATACGTATCTACTGCTAACGGTCTGCAGCACAGAAAATAGTGCGAGCAAATATCATGTAAGAATTATACTTTATGTGAATAAAAATTCAAACCTTATACTCATTACTGTAACTTTTCTAATTTGGTTTCTCTATCACAGCATTATGCGCTTAAAAATTAATTAAAAGTTAATTAGAGCATACACTCAAAATACTTATTAGATTTATTCGCCATGAAATTTCTTTTAAACACAATTGACATTTTGATTGCACTTACTCTCTTTATTTAACAGTTGATTAATTACCACTTCTTTATTTTTAAATAACCCGAAATTAATTCTTTCTCAGTAATATAATTTGCCACTTTGCGCCTTTTAATTAGCAGTTTAGTCATGAGAATGCTATGACGGAAAAAATATTAGTATTATTCGCCAATCATCAACGTTTCATTTGAATTAAACTCATTTTAGTACTTCCGACAGCTTGTAATAAGGAAACTAATTTCTACAAGTTTAAAAACATGATGCCGACTCTTTTAATTCACTGCGTAAAGAAGTATTATACGATTATTTAATTTCGAAGACACATTATTACAGTTTTTTACATACTATTTTAAGAAACAACAATTTCCATGGCCGACATTTCGTTTATTCCTTCTCAGCCTTCATTAAATGGTCACAGTAATTAGAAAATTTACGATTGCATTTTTGAATTATTTGCAGAACGCAGGATTTTCTTTAATAGATTTCAAGAGCATTCCGACATTTAAGGACATTTGTTTACTGCGTTTGTAGCTGCTTTAATTTTAATTACATTTATAAAACAATCATTAAGTGCCTCAAAACACATTCTTGTGAAAAAACAATGAATGTAAATTTTGACATGGAATGTTATACTGTGTTCATTTAGTCATCGAAAATGTGAGTTTATTTATCTGAGTATACAGCAAGCATAATCAAGCATTCTAAGTAATATAACTTGGTAAAAATCTAAATTAAATGCAAATCAAATATCTGTAAGAATTTTTTATGTGTAGTACATATAAGTAGTATGAAACAGCCGGTTGAGGACCAGGAGACTGAGCAAGCCCACAGGCGGTGTGCGATGCAAGTCCAGAGTTGAGGAGCAAGGGGCGGTGCGGGTTGCAAGCGGAGGCGCAGTTATCGGATAAAGAGGAATATGTTGGAATTCTTCCTTTAATTCATAAGATGGCGTCACAATTTGATAAGAAATTATCTTTTATCGATTTTTCGGAAGTAATTACCTTTATTAAGCAATTTTTATCCTTTGTATTTTTCTTCGTATTCCAGCCGTTTTACTAGGTTTCTGATGGTTCTATTCCTTGGTACACTCAACGGCGCTTATTTTCGAATTTAATGATTAATTCAGAAGGCGTTAGTTTTAGATGTTTTCCGTATACTTTTAGCTCTATAATTTCCTAACTCAGAATTTTACCCTAATTCTTAAATCTCCTTTTCATAATCCCACATTTACTTTCCGTAATCTAATTACGTTACTCATAATTACTTGTTATATTTTACGAGTGCAATTACTAAAATGCGCGTTTTTATTTATTATATTATTCAATTTTATAATGAATGTATGATGTAATTTTTAGCTTTTTTCGTACTTTTTAAAGTTTGTGGTCTTCAACATATTGTAATATTTGGAAACTTTACCATTGTTAAATAACGGAAAATTTTTAAGTATTAATATTTCAAACTAACTGTCTTACATAACTTTCTCTCTGTGGTGCCAGAGAAAAAAAGGAATAAGTATCTACTGAAATTAATTGAAAGCTCTAAATTTCTAAATGGTGTAGGAGAAACTGCGTGTTTGATCTGAACATAAATTAATCAATAAACGTATCCTTAGAATCAATTAATTCAGTCAAATTTCAAATTCATAATTATTAAATCAATAACCTGAAAATAAAGAGGAATAAATCTTCGCTGGTGCTTGGGTAAACAGAATGCTAGCTCTCAAACCAAAACCCATTATATCAAAACACATATACTAAATATTCAGTCAATTCTATAATTTACTCTAGAGTCAGCAACATTGTTCAGTTCCACTAATTCGCAACCTCACAGACACCAAAGAAAAAATATTCACTCAACAATCAATCATTTACCCCTGAATAATAAAATTCAGAAAGTTTAAATAGTTTCTCGGCGCCTTCAAGTCCAAATAATTCATCAATTGTAATAATAATAAGTATAGATTAAGTGGTTTAGTACATGTAGAATATATAAAGTTGCGTTTTGAAATTATACTTAAAAGTAATTGGTAATACCTCCAATGAACAATCTATCTCCATGTTTTTAAAAGCCATAAACAGATCCTCCATTAAAATAAATCAAATAAAACATACAATATTAAATAACTAAACATATTCATTAATTTTATAGAACATCGTAATTTCAGATAGCTCGTCAGACTACCCCTACATCCAATGGTAAAATAATATTCCAAATCATGTCCTTTCCCTTCAAGTATTTATCAAATTTTGATAACCCACTTAAACATAATTAAAGATTATTTTAATCACTGAAGAATATTTTCATTTTTACTTAACTAGACATTCGATTTGCTTTCCTCAAATCATAGGAATTACAACACCGTATATCTTACATAAACAAATTGTTTCTACGGCATTTCAGTCTTAGCTTAAACGTTGCAAATCAATTATCAGTTAATGTAAGAAATTATAATTAACGGAATTACAGATTTTATAGATATTAATTTTAAAATCTCTTAAGTCACAATCCATTTTCTCTATTTCCAGTTTAGAAATCCGTTTGTACCAATTACGTAAGGTGAATTAAAATTGACCTCACTTGATCAATAACTACAGTGTTAAGAATAAAAATACACAAAGATAACTCACAGTAGGACTTCCTTAAACCATCAGTCACGAGAACCTCCTGAGATTCAGTAGTTGAGGAATTCTTGATGAACCCCGAGGACCAACATTGCTTTTTTCCTCTTTTTAAATAGTATAAGGGGGCTCGAGTTAAGTCAGTAATTTACTATGAGAAACAAGAAACAGGTTGAATATTTCTCTGATGGAGGTGATTTAAGAATTAAACAGTTTTATGCCAAATATTAAAAAAGTTACATCACATTAATTAATCTTTGTGCAATTAAAACTGAATTTCGAGTAAAGTCTGATTTTGTTTCTGGAAACTTGTTTATATTTGTAAAATTGAAAATAAAAATAATGTAAAAATAATAAAACATAAATCCGATAAACCATTTTTTTAAATATTTGTTCAAAATTTTAATTTGTATTGTTTACGTACGTAATTTACGTAATTACGTAATTTATATTTTTATTATGCTGCATGCTATATATGATAGAGAAAAATGTAAGGGGTTCAATGAGGAAAACCTCTTCTAAACTTCTTTTGAAAGGGTTTAATACAATAAAAAGCTTGAGAACCCATACTTTACACGATAAGCAAAATTTTCCAAGACCTAGCATCTCTTTTTTTTACCTTCACTAAGTTACATTACACTTATTTTTAAATGTAATGTCATATGACATATAATTTTTAAAAACTTGTTGGTATTGTCTGATTATTCACTCCCTCCCATCCACTAACTGATTGCTTACTTCAAAAGTCACTAATTGCTGTAAAGAGATGTTTATTTGAATATCCTTATGTCTAGTTCAAAAGCACATCTCTGCTGCTTATTTTTTTCATCTGAGATATGCACTCTTCTTTTCACGTACACAGCTATCTGCTTTCACTGAAGAAAGCATCAGAGATTTGTAGAAACTTAACATTTTGAACAATCATGGCATCCAAATCCTAATATGACACATACGAAAAAAAAAGGGCACATGGTGTTTTTAAGCAAACCTAACTGTGTTGTATGTGTGCAGAAAGTTAAGTCTGAGAAGATAATGAAAACTATAGTATGAGGTTCACCGCTATGCTAAAATGCTGAAATTCCCAGAGGAGGTATCATAATCTACCATCGTTCTGGTGAAATGTTGGAAAGCTATTTGGGTTGCCATAGGCACACCTAAATTGCCACATAAATATATTTTGGCAACATTGTAGGTTTGCATTAATAGCATAAACACTTTGAGGCCGATATAGCTTGTGATCTACCTAATTTAATTTAGCATTTTATATTTTTTATAAGTAAGTTATAAGTTTTGTAATTCTTATAACTGTGTATTTTTTAATAAATCTACCTTTAGATGTGTATGCATATAAATATAACAAGGTGTATAAATTATATATTTGATTTCTTAAAATAACTGTAGGCGGCACACTATACTAAAAACAGACCGGTGAACTGTACGCTCTACCAGCACCAGCACATTTTCATTATAACAAGTACACTGCGCAAAAGGAAAAATGAGACAGTTCTATATATCCCGTTCTACTGGGCCGCTTGACGAAATTCAAATTGCGTTTTCCATGTGTCGAAAGTGCGATTTAGGATAAGTATTAGATTTATATATAACATTGTTCTAATATAGGTATTTTGACACAAAATCGGACTTTTTCTGAAATGACATGCCAATTTTTTTCCATATTTCTATTCTACGACTCAAATTATGCGAAACTGCCAAGTTTTGTAAAAATCGCACGAATAGTTTTAAAAACTTAAGCCCTCAAAATTTTAACTCCTCAATGTTAATTCAATTTGGTATGTATTTATTAATATCTCTTTTTTTATTACACTTACTTGATTCCTTCTTTCGCAGCTCGAAATTTAGGTTCACTCCAAATAAAATATTCACCCATTTTTTATGATTTGCTCTCAAAATTTTTACTTTAAAATGTTTTTTTTTAAATTTTTGGGAAACATTTTTGAATTATGACCTAGAAAAGTTTTACTATCAACCTAAATTAGATTATTTCTAGGTATACCTGCAAAACCTTAGAGCTTTGTATTCAAAATTTTCGAAGATATACATGAATTTATATGTTGGCGAATTTTGAAATTTGGTACATTTGTTGAAAGCGATAATAACATCTAATACGGTTTACGCACTTTGCTAAAATTATTTAAAAGTAGGAATGATGTGACTTTTTTCCCGCTCATGCACAATGTAAAAAAGTAGAAACAATGTGACTTTTTTTCCCGCTCCCGTATAATGGAAGGGATAGGAAAATAGGTTGCCACGTATTAAGAAGTTCGCCAAGTGAATTATTCTTGGCGCAAACTGAAAAAAATTCGCCAAGTTAAATTTTTGAATTTCTCCGTAAATTTCGCCCCAAATTTTACAGAATTTGATATTTAATCGTAATTTGAATCGTAGAATCTAAATGTGGAAAAAAATTGGTATGTCATGAAAAAGACCCATTTTGTGCCAAAATACCTGTATTAGAGCAATGCTATATATAAATCTAATACATATCCTAAGTCGCGCTTTCGACACATGGAAAACGCAATTTGAATTTTGTCAATCGGCCCAGTAGAACGAGAGCTATAGAACTGCCCCACTTTTTTTTTGTAGTGCACATTAGCACTTTGCGATATAAATATTTTTTGGCGGCGTAGTGGGTTGCCTCATTAGTACATTTTTGTGCTTCTTCGGTGACTTTTGCGATAGTCAGAAAATACCACCTTTCCTAAAAAAAAACTGAATACATCAAAATATTGACGTTCGGCCGGCAAAATATTTGGTATTCAGCCCTAGTTTATTTGACAAAAATTGTTTTTTAACGCAGCTTCCTTTTTTCATTATATTTTTGTTTCTCCTCTAGTTACTCATCAGAATTAAAGTGAACATGTTACTATAATTGTGCAGTTGAGGCTGTTTAACACTAGTAGTAGTTCTATCTGGGTTTGAATCCAAAACGTTCTGCCTGCATGTTTGGTTTTCCCCATGTGTAACATGAATGCAACTCAGTTTCTCTACGAAAGCGTACATACCCTTAGTCAGTTAGCAATCAAGTGGCTTTCTATATCCAAATAACTTATCAAAAGGAATATGTTTCTTCTTTTCTTAGGTTGCCACTGATGTTGAAATAAACCTACAAACAGGACCTAAAATATGCTACTTCCATCCAGGATCAGAATAAGGTGGATCAGTCACCAAGTGGTGTATTACGAGCTGCGCTGTAACTGTGGTTATTAGACGAGCTGTGTGAGAAATCAGGAGTGAGGTAGACTTGTAGCAAGTGCTCATGAACTTTTCTGCATCCAAGATCCCCAAATTTTATTGCCAGCGCATTGTGAGTACCATGCATTGTTTGTGTTGGTATGTAGTGAGGAACAGCCGCCAATAAGGAGATAAAAGATGTAATTTGGGTGTTCTACGGAAAAAGTTAACTGAGTAACTCGCTTTTATTCTTCCTTCTTCTCACGCCTTCAGTATTAGTTCAAGAACAGTATTAAAAACTCAAAATGACTAATTATTGAACACTCTCTTAGAAAATTCTAATGAATCTTTTTCAATTATTATTATGTATAAAATAATTGTGCTCGTTTGCAATTTCGTAGAACTTGCTTTATGGATTATTCAAAAGTGATTATCACGATGATGTGCACTACCAAGACAAGGAAGGAAAAAATTGTTCTTTTTTCTTACTTTGGTAATTAGTTGTAAAAATATTAACAAAAGCTTGTGTGTCTCTTCTAGTGATCATGAACAGCAAAAACTGATTACTATGTACATAACACTACCATAATTAAATTGAATAAAAAAATTCTAAATTTGAGTTTCATGATGCTGTTAAATACCCTATAGAAATTTCAGAAACGTTTTCACAAATGTATTAAAATAACTACTGCATGCACGTGTAAGCACACGTGATTGATGACAAGTGTAAGCACGTCTGAGATTTATTGGTTAAAGTAGTCCAAAATGTGAGCCTGCGAAATGCTTTCTGTTAATTATAAATAATTGAAAATATTATACATTATTTACAAGTAAATTTATGCTATTTATTCCATACAATTAAAGTTTTCAAGTTAGAAAAATGTTATGGATGTATATACTGTTCCTATATAAGCATAATAATGTATCCTAATTATTCAGAAGTACTTTTATTAAATTCTGAAAAATAATGATTAAAATATACATCATCATTTGACAGGCTATATGAATAGCTTCGTGTTGTTAAATTAAATTTGTTAAACAGTATATAAGTGATATAATTTATTAAAGTATGCTTACATGTATGTTAGTGCAACATTCAGCATAAAATGTTTCTTACGTAATTAATTTTCTTATGTAGCAGTTGCACAACATTTGTCTACGTTAATTTATATGTTCTTCACTAAGGCTTTGTGATCATAATTTTAAGCTTATGTTTTTTTCCTATTTTATTGTACACGAAATGTCTACATTTCAGCCTGACATGTTGATATGTTTAATCTGCAGAAAAATGGAATTTGCTTTTGAATAAATTAAAGAATTTGAATACCTTTGGAAATTTTTTTGTATTGTATAGGTAAGGAAATATTATAATTTATCATATTTCATAATACATTTTAACATATCGTAAATAAAAAATTACCATAAATGAAAATTTAAAAATTCTTTATGGTTTAGAAATTTGTGATGAAAAAATTTCAATTAAAGCTTGTTTCTGAGTGGGGAGGGAACAACAGAACACACTTTACAGATCCTGGCAAACACTTCTACAAAGTCTCCAAATTTTAAAGATAAGTGTCACAGAATGTGAATGAAAATAAGAATTATGAATGGAATAATGTGTTTTTATATATAATAGTAATCAGCTAAATATTTGTTAATTACACATTAGAAACAATGTATAATTTCAATTTTATTATGAGAAAGCAATTTCTATTGTGGGTTTAAATACTGGAGAGCAAATAGCAAATCAATATGAGATAAAAGCCGCGATTTAGATGCACCGTTTAAAGATTATTGGCAAGACAAAGTGTAATAAATGATTGGTATTCTGTTATATAATGTGATGATATTAAACAAGAAAGTTAGTAGTTTTGAGATTTTCACGTGGGGATGTAAAAAAACCAAGGAAATTGTATGAAAATTATTTAAGACTGTTTCATGTTAAATCTGCTTTCATAATGTATGGAACGTATATTTAGTGGAATTAAACAACAAAGGTAGTAATAATAATCAATGCAGTTTACTTTACAAGTGAAGGTATATCAAACATGATTTTTTATTGAAATTCAGCTCTTGCAATAAGCAGTTATATTTTAGCTTATTTACATATATTGGTGTGTAAGGCATTCAGTTTTGTAAAACCTTATTTTTATATGCATGCTAATATATTGCAAGTATGTATTATAATGATACATATTTTATACTTTCATTTTCTCAAAACTGAATCATAATCCTATGCAAAAAAGCCAGATTGCTATGATAGCAAAATTGTCAATAATTATTGCTATAGATATGCACATTAGCATAAGCAATTTGCTAATTGCTTATTCATAGCAGCAATGAGTTTTAGAAAAATCAGGCCAAAGAACCAATGCAGTAATTGAATAAAAAATACCAGAAAATGCCTAATATAACATCTATGCCTGAGCTCTTAAATAACTTCTTATAATTTAAATGGCTCAAAATAATTGAAGGTTGGCAAATATGCTCAAAATAATAATAAATATGGCTCAAAATAATTGTTAATGGCTCAAAATAATTGAAGTTAATGGTAAACATAATTATAGTTAATGATTTAAGGTATTCTCAATCCATATTGTAATATAGTCCATTCAAAGGTTCAACATTCCCCATTCTTGGTTCAACGTATTGGTAATTCATGGTTCAACCTGTTACCAAATAATGGTTGAGCCAAAGCACAAACTAATGGTTCAATTTATTGTCAAATAATGGTTCAGCCAAAGTACAAAATAATGGTTCAATGTCTCACCATCTTTTGGTTGCAACATTTGGAGTACTGTAATTTGGTGAAACCTTGAGCCAACTTTTTAACAGTGCACTTTTATTTCTAGCGCATAATGTTAACACATTTCTTAGAACTTAGTTCAATTCCAAATTAATTCACTACCCAACTTCACATATAGCATATTTTTTTTCTTATACTAGTAGTTTTCTTCCGTGAATGTCAGTTTTCATTAATTTATTTAAAAATTCATTTTCTTGTGAATAAAATCTTGTTAAACAGTACCATATCTGCACACAACATACCATTAACCGTACATATATATATTTACAGAAGGAACCAAAGAAAGAAACAATAAGAGATATTTTACCAAAATCTACCTTATACTTTCGAATATTTTAACTTTCATCTTAGTACAGAAATACATAGCTTTTCTCAATACCTAACTTTCAAAACAGAAATTTCTTCATAAAATATTCATTATATCAGTTAAATATTCCTTACTAATGCCAACTTAATGAGGAATAACCATTTTTCAATACAAAATTACACCCAAATAGTTGCTATATTTTCTTATTAATTGTACGTATAAATTCGCACTATATGAACTTTCTATGCATTTTCGAGAACTATTATTTAATTATGTTGATAAATGTTACCTTTTTCTAAAGCAAAATCTCCAAAGACTATCTAAATCTTTCCAACTTTCTTGCATTACTTCCTCAATACAGAATACATATCTTGGAAATATATCCTTAACATAATATTAAGAACTAAATACGAAATATGCATACTCCACTATAGAATATTTACTGTTTTACCCAAAATGAGGATAGAACCTTTACCAAATTTAGTTATTTGCATAATTTATCAGAATTCCCTACAAGTTTTAGAAAATGTGCTGTAGAAAGTACACTGGTTATCATAAAAATTAAGGAAAAATCACAAAAATAGCGATAACTCCCTCAAAAATAAACCAAACCGTGTCCAATTTGAATATGTTGCCAAGTAAGTGTAGCTGAGTAAAACTGCAATATGCAAATTAGTGGCGCTGCACTCGGAATACGTCATCTGCGAGTAGCATAAAAGTCCATGTTAGAGAGCAAGCCGACGTAGCCAATTCGTAACAATGACCTACAGGGCATCATTTGCCTGCAGAACTACGATGGAGAGCCACTGGAAGACTAGAGGCAGGACAAAGTCAAACAGAAGTAGCCAAATGGCTAAATGTGAGTCCTTCCGTGTTTCATAGACTTTGGAGGCAATTTCAAACCACAGATTCGGCATCTAGGAGGTTCAGCCAAGGACGGCCAACTGCTACGACGAGCGCCGATGACCGATATTTGACATTATGTGCACGCAGGAGTACAACCGCTACTCCAAATCTTTATAGATCCTCCCTTGCTGCAACCACCGGAAGGTTGGTGTCAACGTCAACTGTGCGTAGAAGGCTTCACGAAGGTGGTCTGTATGCGAGGCGACCAGCCATTTGCGTGCCACTCACGTCACGCTATAGAGGGACCATTTGCAGTGGGCACGACAACATGTCCACTGGACACCTGATCAGGGCTGTTCTCTTTACGGATGAGTCCACGTTTAGTGTAGAAAGCGATAGTAGGCGTTATTTGATATGCAGAGAACCTAGAACACGTTATCATCCGTCAAACATCCGTGACAGAGATGCATACGGAAGAGGCAATGTCTGTGTTTGGGGTGGCATCTCTTTGGGTGGACGCACAGACCTCCATGTCTTTCCAAGGGGAACCGTGAATGCTCAGGTTTATAGGGATGACATCCTTGATGCTTATGTGCGCCCATATGTAGGAGCAATAGGTGATGCTTTGCTGTTACAGGATGACAAAGCAAGACCACGCAGGGCTCGCATCGTAGATGATTATCTTCATCAGGAAACAATTATGCGCATAGAGTGGCTAGCTCGATAACCGGACTTGAATCCTATCTAGCACGTTTGGGATGCTTTAGGGAGACGTCTAGCTGCTCTCAATCTGCCCCCTCAGACCCTTGCCGCGCTTGCAACTGCTTTGCAAGAGCAATGGCTCTCGTTTCCTATGAAACTGATAGACAGCATAACTGAAAGCATCATACATTGCTGTATGTGCTGTATTACTTCTAGAGGTGATCACATTCCATACTGAAGGTACGTTTCCTATAGCAAACTGTCACATTCGATTTGTTCATTTTATACATGTGCTAATTTCTATACAACCATAATTGTCTGGTAATTTCTTTTTATATTATTTGATACCTTACTATGTGTTGTATATTGTGGGTACGTTTCATAAAATTCTAGATGTAACTTTTTCAGTAATCAAGATTTTTGTGATTTTTCCTTAATTTATGATAACCAGTGTAATTTATTTACCTTGTAGGGATTTATATTTATTTTAAACAACCAGTTAATTTTAATTTTAAGTTACTTTCCTATAAGCCTTCATTCCCCTAATTGTCAGTGTTAGAATATTTAAATCTAGTAGGGCGCGTAAGAAATGTAAATTCTACTAGTGGAAGAATACGTTAAATATCGACGTTCCAGTAGAGGAAGGGAGAGTCCGGGAAATTGCCGTGCGTGCTTCTACGCAAACTTCTGTTTAGCAGGTACTGCTGGTTTTGATGTGGCTTAAGCGCTATTATCTTGCTGCCACTAGACTCGTTTGCGCGCTGTAAGCTACAGTATTATATGAGCTCTGTAGGGTAATTCTACTATTTGTGAATATCTCTTATTTTAGGTTTGATTATACTGTTTCAGTTACCCCCCAAGTTGAGGCGTAGTATGTTAGCGTCAAGTTGAGGCATTGTAAATAAGTTAAAGAGTTTAATAAAGGACAGTTTTAACCCTTCCTCAGTGCAATTACTATCTCTCTAGGTTCTACACAACAGCAGGACAGTAGAACGTTACAACCTAAAAATGAGTCTTAATATATTCTTATCGGCTTTCAGATATACTATGACTGAGAAAACCTGAAGCTTACTTTATCTAGACTTGTCACTATACACACAAAAACCATGAATCATTTTGTAGCACAATTAGCACTTTAGATACATTTAATACTAATTCAACTAACTTTAATTAACTTTTAGTTAGGATTTTTAAAAGATGTGAATATTTGTGCTATATATTATCAGATTAGTCCCAAGCGTCAATGGGGAAAATGCAATTAATTATTCAATACTCACATACCCAATAAGAACATCCCATATATTAGATGAGTAAAGCTTTACCCATATTTCCATGAAATGTGAATCTTGTGATGCATTGATGGATAATCTTGTGATGCGTAAAACCTGAGTAACACATTATTTCCCGTACGCAGTATACGGTTAAAAAGAGTATTCTTATGATAACTTATCAACCCTTAAGAAGTAAGAGTAAGATAATAAACCAATGTTTTCAGAAATTTTCCGTCATTTTCTAAATATACCCTCTCACATGAAAGAGAAAATTTAGTGAAATTCTCATCTCTTTCCTAAGAAGGCATGCGCATTTTCCCCAACAGATGAAAATCGGAATATTTCACTTTCCCATTTATTTAGCTTCAGACTTACATTCATAGGAAAAGGCAACGATTTAACTTAAAAAATAGGATATCTCCTACTTAAATACCTTGAAACAATCACGATTAGGTCTATATTTGTCATTCAATTGTTCAATTTCCAACCAAATTTTGATATTTTTAATCATGTATGCAACGATTTTCATCTTCGAGTTAAATTTCATACACTGCCACAGATATTTCAGTGGCTTTCATGCTCATATAATGTAAAAGACTCCTAGTTTTGATTATTTTAATTTATATTATTGAGAAATACGTTGATTATTTTCAGAAAACTAAACTTCATTGCAGAATCCTATTTTACCGCTCTGTAAAATTTTGAATAAAACACTTTCTACCATAATGACAACCAGATACTACATTATTGTTTATAAAAACATGAAAACTGTTTCTAATTCCTTTTCTAAAGATGCTAATAAATTCTGCTATAGAAAGAAAATTCAGTTTCTATTGTAACTTTAGACAATATTAGCAAAGAGATAAGGCACTCCCGATGATAACATAACATCATATCACCCATGATATTATTTTTCAAATACGGATTTATTTCTAATAGAAACTGCCTAACATATCAGTCTTTTACTTCTGAATCATTTAAATTAACCCAGAAATTAATAAAATATTTGAATTCTCAATAAAATTTAGTACATTTATCCGGTTATCTAATTACAAAATTCGAAATACTGAAAATAGTAACAGTGGAAACATCATTAAAATTCAGAATTTAGGAAGAGATTTTTAATAATGAGAGTGTAAATATACTTAACTTCATGCAAGATTTGTATCATTTCATACCAAATATTTCCCTCTTTCGTAGATTCTTATAACATATCCCGATCTTTTTCAAAGGATGTGCATCAATTCACATGGATTAGGGAGTGCCATGCGAGTTCAATTACAGGTGTTTACTGACTGGTACTAAAACTTCCAAGAAAAAAATCAAATATATTTAATCTTTCATGAACATTTATGAATAATAACGATATTTCATAAAAGCTTAAAGATTTCACGTGTTATGAAATAGCTTCAAAAATATGAAAATATTTCCAAAATCTCAATTCCAGTAGAAAATTTTAGACATTTTCATGTATCTTCCGAAGCCACTTCAGTCGAACTTATATCACTTCAGACTAACTTGAAAACGTGTAAACCAACCAAATTTATCACATTATTTAATACATTCCTAGTATTTTTTCCGAAAATAGAAGTTTATACTTCGCCTATGAAAACTATTACTTCGAATGAATTAAATTTTTTACCCGTATTACTTAACATTTTTTACTGGAAGAAAACTATTTTAAGTGCCATATTAGAAGATCATATAAACCTTCAATACCCGTAAATTTCACAAAATAGTATAGCTACACAATGCGAACCTGAAGAAAAGCTGGATATCCTTATAGGAAACGGAATAACCTTCATATACATAGTAAAATAGCTGGAATACGAAGAAAGATACAAAGGCTAAAAATTGATTAACAAAGATAATTACTTCCGGAAAATCAATAAAAGACAATCTCTTGTCAAACTGTGACGTCATCTTATCAACTAAATGAAGAATCATAACATACCCCTTATCTATTTACCTAAGTCAATATACTTAAGTTGGAGGCGCCTCCATGACGCACCTCCTCTTGTCCCTGAACTCTGCACTTACACCGCACACCGACTGCGGGCTTTCACCGCGCTCCGCCTCCTGGCCTTGAACCGGCTGTTTCATAGTACCCATATATGTAAGAATTTCACATTTTATTCAAAATATATAGAGATTATATTACATGTTATTTACTTTGTTGAAAAACTAGTCGATAAATTATGAGACATTAGCTAAAATCGGCTTTCTTATTTACCTAAGTCATAATGAAAACTATTCTAAATGCGGACAAAAAACTGCAAAGGCTTTTCTTTGATTTGATCAGAGAAAACAAATGAAAAGTGCGATGTATGTTGTAGGGGAGATGCTGTGAAATACTCCGAATCGTCATGCTATGCCTTTTACGTTATTTTCTCCGCTCACTGAAAAAATACTGTCTATAACGTTGAAGGTTGCTATTTGTTCAATTTTAAAAAGCATTTTGAGAAAACCTTTTATGATCACCAGAAAGTTTTTTTTTCTTTATGAATGGCGGGCACTTGCCTATAACGGCATTGGCCACTACTAAGACTTGAAGTGGTGACCATTTTATTGCGGAGGCACCTAATAGGCGGCCACCGCTACCTCCTGTAAAGAGACAGACAATTTTACATCCATGCCTTCTACGGAATTCGAATTCGGGCTCTTCAGTATCGCAATCAGGCTCCCCTAACCACTATACCGTCTGGGCGGCAAGTTCAATCTTTCTGTAAAGCAAATGTTTTATAACAGCAGTTTTGATAATATTTTCAACAGTAATGGTTTTCTTTACTGATAGTGACATTTTGGATTAAATATTAAAACAATGAATGAATTACTGAACCCCGAGAGGTAAAACAATATGTATTTTTTCGAGCCTATAGACAAAGTAAAGCTGGATGCATAGCAAGGAGTTAAAGCAACAGATGATGGAAAATATGAAATGAGGATGATCAGAAAGCAGTTTATTAGAAACTAGTTTAAAAATACTGATGTCTGAGCTGTCAGAGATTGTGAGAAAGGCGCATGAAATTAATGGGAACTAAGGACAAAATGGCACTCCTTACTTTTACCTCCCGCTAACCTATAGACACAGGTAAGGGAGGTCATGTTTTCAGTTCAAAATTTCGATAGCGAGTTTTCAGAGAGAATATCTCTTATACAAAACTTCCAGAAGTTTCTATTTTCCTCCTTTTACTTCATATAAAAACTTGATTAAATTTTAGATAAAACTGGACAACCGGAAGTGACACATTACAGGACACATATAATAGTTTTTAATGGATAAATGGAAATGGTACTTAACTTGGAGTACATAAAAGTTTTTAATGAAAAACTATGTTAAAATATAATAAAAAAAGTTTTTCAATTTTAGTATTTAAGACTTTGATATCAATGAGAACAGCATATTATATTTTAGTTAAAATTGATTTATAATAGGTATGTTATTGAAAACCCCTGTTACATTTATTAGCATTAAATGTAGTCTTAAAATTATGTTAAATGCAACGAGAATAAGCTCATTATGAAGATGAACTCTCATTACGGAGTAACAAAGTATATTAATCTCAATCCTCAATTTTGTGTTCGTTTCACTTTCGCGTCAAATTACTTTTCAAATAAAAGGAAGCTGCCACCCAAATGTTATCGCTATATATTATTTTTAGAGAAATAATATAACAAATACAAATAACACAGCGAACATAGAAAGAAGTGTATGGCAAGATAATACTCTATCGGGAATTCTAAAGATACGCTGCTTTTGAAAATTTTGTGAGTATTAAACCAATGATTTGAGAATCCGAAACACTATATGACCAGAGGATATACTATGGTCGATCTTGCAAAGAGCTTTACCTTGTTGTTTCTTTTTTAAAATGTAGTTATTCCTTTTGTTATGTATGACATTGGCGCATGGGGCTGTAAGGCGGGGTAACTTGTGAGAATTAGACAGAAATTACCTACAATGCAGAGAGGCTGGATGCTTGCGGCTACGCATGCTTTCCGGACAGTTTCAACGGAGGTGGCTTGTGTGCTTGCCGGTGTGCCCCCCTCTCATAACAATACGGCTTTTTCTATAACAAATTTTTAATGAAAAACACATATATTACATCACTGGAAATCTAATATAGAATTAAAAAGGGATGCCTTTGAAGAATGTCTTGAGTTGATTCACTCTGCAGATAAATTTGGACTAAATTATGACCGATTATTATGTACTGTAAATGAATATGATATTTATACTGATGGTTCGGACCTAGGAGGAAATATTGGTTGCGCATTTGTAGTGCATTATTACGGAACTTAGATTGACCACAAAACATTTTTATCATGAATACAGTGTACCAAGCTGAATTATACGCAATACTAGAGGCTTTGACCTGGATCGAAAATTAATTATCTGGTGGTCAATGTGTCCATATATTTTCTCATGCACTATCGGCCTTGCAATCACTTTCTGGACTTGGGTTTGATAATAAACTTATTGTAACTATTAAAATGAAATATAGAAATCTAATATTAAGATGCATTGGATTAAGCCACATGTAGGTTTCCATGGTAATGAGAGGGCTGAGGCACTGGCAAAAGAAGCCACACTTAACAACTGTAAAGAAATTAAACTGCAGAGCTCTGAAAGAAAGAGCTATTGGAATTTTGTACATTAGTATATATGAAAAATGGAAAAACAATTGGGAATACTAGGAGAAAAAGGAAAATTATATGTGCACTATATAGATTTATAAAGGAAGAAAGTGCTGTACTGATATAGATCTGAATCATGTTTTGACGGGACATGGAAGTTTTCCTATGTACTTGAATAGATTTGCCTTGCAGGAAAACAATCTTTAACGGCTATGTAGAGTAAGAAATGATAATGTTTACTTTGTTGAAAGCTGCTAGTATTAGAGATAAAATGAAAATCGAATTTTCAAGAGATCTTAAGGACTATAGTAAAATGCTGCTTTATTCCAGGGAAATAATGAATATTATCAACGCACAGAAATACTTGGCTGGAGTAGATATGTATCTGTTTTCTTTTCTTTATGTGTCGTTTTATTACATGTTCAACTGTTTATTCTTTTTTTTTTTTTTCAGTTCATTTTTGTTTTGTCTGGCTGGCCTTTAAGAGCTTTGTGGCTGAATCATCGGCCGGGGGAGTTGGGGGCTTCGCCTTTGTAGTAACAGAGTAACATACTATGATCCACGCAATATTTTCAAATCAAATCATGAAAACTGATGGGTACATGAGCACGTATATTTATCATTGCCCATTGTATGGAAGAATAGTGTATTTTAAAATGAGTAATGTTTATAATTAACATTGATAAAGTTTGTAAACAGATTAGATTTTATTTACTAATGTTGAACCGGAGTGATAGCTTACTTAAAGCACAATACTATTGCCTCCAATTCCTTGTTTTAGCATGTATTTCGTGTTAGATCATGTGCTGGCCACATGGTATATTTTATTTATTTTATTGCATTTATTTATCTGTTTATTTTCGTTTTGTATGATAAATTCCTATAAGAAGTTAACCTAATTCATGTTGAAAGGAAATAAGAAATTTATAGTTTTCTGTACTGAAAGCTCATAATATAATTCTTACAACAACTTACAAAATCTTTTGTTATTCAAGATCCTAATTAGCACATGGCTTATGTAAACCGTTTAATTTATCTACTTTAAAGGATAAAGAAAAGCCTTTAATAAGTAGTCAAACAGGTATAGCGTCACTTAAAATATTTTTCTGCTACTTCTACTAATGTAAAAGGCATTCACATGTCATTATTTCGGAAACTAGGTATGTTTTCTCTAAGCATCATAGGAAATAAATGCGGTTATTAAATAAGGAAATAATAATGATTTTTAAATTTCTTTAAAAGGGTTAACAGCCTTTATATCGAAAATGTGAGGAAAGTGCTACTGCTAAAACTTTAAACATATCTGTATAAGAACTAGAACTACTGCTAGAACTTTAAAAAAACTGTGTAAAAATATATTATTAGTAACATTCAGCACTTATTGAATTTAACACCTGATTTTTAATTATTAATTTACTTTTATTAAATGTTTATTATAAATTAACATTTATTTAACATTTATTATAAATTAACTTTTATTAAACATTCCTAATAAGTTTATTTTCGAAACATGTTATAATATTCTATGTTTAATACAATTAATACACTTTCGTAAAAAAAAGTGTGTATCAATTGCAATAGAAAAAAATCAGCAGCACAGTAAGTGAAGTTGACATCCTGTTTATGAAATAATAAAACCATAAAATCCTTTAAATATGCTGTTAATCTTAGAAGCAATCTCAAATGCTTAGATTATATAAATAAATGGGTTAATAAATTTAGTGCGGAAAACGAAACACATTGGATTACACGACGATCTCGACTCAAATGTAAAGATATGTGCTCTAGTAAGTATATTATTATTGAAATTTGTTGTATTCTGTCCTTTCACATTGTAGAAAATATTTCCTTTGCAACTATATATGTTATTTCCATGTCAATGTCCATGTCTTTCCCACTTTTAGTATTCTGTTGCCTTAAATGAAGGAAAAAAGCGCATGTAGTACGTTCGCTGAATACACGGGTATAAGAAAAGAAACTTTCTTCTCTGATAAACACTAGTTTTATACAAAGGTACAAAAGATATCACACATTAAAAAATGGACAATATTCATAAATTATACATTTATGGGAAATATTCAATTTATACATAGTTCTATGTTTCTGTGTTCCAAATCTATTGTAGTCTAACTTTATAAGGTATATCTCCCACATTCTTAGCGTGCCTTCGTGGTGTAATGGTCAGCACACTGAGCCGGTATTTCAGAGGTCCGTGGTTCGATCCCCGGCGAAGGCGTTGCTCATTTTTCACCTCTTCTGCTTCCAAAAAAACCTAATGTCTCTACACTGGCGCCCGAACTAAAAGGGTTGTGGATGATGACTCTCCACACCCAGGATTTGGCGACTAGGTCCCCTAAAACCCTAGTCGCCCTTTAAAAAGGGGAGTATATAAGGTATATCTCCCACATTCTTAGCGTGCCTTCGTGGTGTAATGGTCAGCACACTGAGCCGGTATTTCAGAGGTCCGTGGTTCGATCCCCGGCGAAGGCGTTGCTCATTTTTCACCTCTTCTGCTTCCAAAAAAACCTAATGTCTCTACAACTTCAAAAATAAATTTTACTTTTTCAGACTGACTACAAATATCGCGAATTTACTATATATTATGTTATCTCCCAACGTAAAGACCAGTCCACAGTAAAGAAAATGAATTGAATCATTTTCATTAGATTTCGGCTATTTTGATTAAAGAAAATGATCCTTAAAGCTGCACTTAATTTTGATATTTTGCTTAAAGGGAGGGTCATAGTTAAAAATACGTTTCGACACAGATGCATACAACCAGCGGCCGAGTGATAAAGTCGCTGAACACTGGTAGTTGTGTCGGGGGTTCGAATCTTGGCAAACGGGCTGGCTTCGTAGGTGTTCTCGTAGTTTTTCCCATGTGTAACTTCTATACGAGCTCTTTTCCCTTCCTTCGTCCTCCACGAAGACATCCCTTAGACAGATAGCCTTTGCGTCCTTTGCCATAATTAAATAAATCAAACCAAACCAGATGCATAGAACTAAGCAGAAGTTTTCGTTTCTACTTCATTAATATCTCAAGTCATCTTCAAAATACCAGTCTTAACCATCCCTTGTGAACTTTAGCATCGATTAGCAGATATTAAAAAATTATTCAGGCGTGAACGAAAAAGTTTACAGTACTTTACAGAAACTAAAAATAATTCGTCATACTCATATGGCGTCACAATAAGTAATTAAAAAAGGATTCTGGTGTCGTTAAACCTCATTGATTGGGGCAAATGATTTGCTTGGTGGTATAATCGTTTTTCAATATTTAACCTAATCCACCTCCTCTTGCTCTTTTTGATATGTAATTTGAGAAGCAAAATAAATTCGTACTTCACAGTGATTGTATCACTTGAATTAAAACTCTAACAAATGGTAACAGAGAATAAGTAAAACTATCAAGAATATAATAACAATTTTAAAAAAAGCAAAATTCGGAAAGTAGTAACGGGGTATATAACGAAATTTGCGAAAGTTTCGCAAGATGGTATTTACGACGCGATTTTGGAAAAATTTCAGTGACCGAGGTTTTATATTAAAACTTCAAAGGATGTCATCAAATAGAAAAGATAATCAAATACGAAGCAACAATACAAACAATTACTAAGTAGTTAAATAAATATTAAGCACATTATTTTTAATTGAAACTCTTAAACTATCAGATTGTGTCAAAAAATAAAATCAAGTTTCAATTTACATGAACCCCCTCCTGAAACTTACGTTTTACACATACAGATATTTTTTTCATTAGGCAGCATGTTTTTAAATTCAGAAAAAAGATTGTTTTACGGCGAACGTGTGTTTCAGTACTGGCACACAGCACGAAAACTCGTTCTGCGATAAAGTTACTGACTTAATTGCGAGTACTAAGACGGAATAACGGATTAATGCGTAAAAAGTAAAAAACGGCAATGTGATGAATGAAAGAAATGAACTGAATGAAAGAAAAAGAGGAAATTTCTTCTTCGATGTGGGGGCCGTAATACCAATTGAAGGCATGAATTCCAAGAAACCACTACTCAAAGCATTACTTTAGCGTTAATCCAGCATAAAGAAAATTCACATTTGAATATTGCTCATTCGTCCCAAAACATGTGTGTCTCAAAGTTAAAGCGGCACATTCCTTAAATGATAAAGTAGTTTCTACGTGCATGTCTTCACCAAAAAATGTTCGGCTTATACTGAAATTTAGTTTAAACTTCTGAGATTCCGGACGAATTCTCGTCCCATCGTTATCTTTGTAATATCAGAACACTAAGTAAATACAGCAGTGCATAGCAACTTATTACTTCTTAATCTCTTACTCTCTATATGCTAGCGAGTTTTCGCCTTTTCTCGATACCGCACAAAATGTGAAAATTAACATTTTATTTCCCTCCCGCTCGTGAGTATAATTTAGAATAATGCAATAAAAAATTAAAGTATTCTTGACACAACAGTTTGCTGAAACTTAAAGTACATTAACTTTTTACGCTTGCTATAATCTATGCGAAGCTACAGCTACAACCCTAACGGGAACCGACACAAACCTCAACACTTACCAAATCTTGATAAATTATCCGGCGCTCACATCCATTCCGATCAGGGGCTTTTTTAGTTATAAACAAGCAGCACCAACGGTTGCAACAGCCAAGTTTCTACACTAATTCCTGATGGTTAGGATTCTTCTTCTGAATTTAAAATACGTCACTTGCGGTAAAATTCACCTAACCCTCTGGACTGAGCGAGTGTGAGACAAAACCAGACATTTAAAAAAATCAATTGAATCCTAATTGTTAATGAAACTTAAATGAAAAGTCGCTAACTAAATAAAGAATTTATTTCAATTTCGACTGGAAGTTATAAAGTAAAACAATTAACAAACTTAACTTCTGCTTCTGGCGGGTAGAAAACTACAATGTATTCAAACTATTTACAAGTCAGAAGATAAAATTTGTAGCTTAATAATCCAATTTCATTATTTCTCTGCATAATTTCAAATAAAGTCACTCACCAGATTGTAGCAATATTGCTACAGGCAGACAGTAACATAGGAAATTCGCCGCAATTAGGCACTGCTGCCAGCTCTCTCTCCTGAACTTATAACGTTCGTTCCTACTTAAAATGCGCTTCATTTATATATTTAGTTGTAGTAGATGAAAGATAAGAAGTGGAGCAAATGTTTATTTCGATATGAGAAATAACGTGCCAATTCAAATAAACCTTACAAAAGATAACTCTTTCTATTTCTGTATTATTCAAGATTAGGGATCTATATATCACTTGGTTAGGACTTTTAACTACATTGTATATATGTACAATTTATTGATTTTAAACTAGAATTTTTATGATCCTAAATTATAAGTTCTGTATTATAAGACTTTATAGACTTTTAAGAGCTCACAGCAAAACAATTTCGTTTATAATACAAGAATTATCATAAAAATTGTAATATATTCAAATATTAAAATCTTTCCTCAGATCATGCAAAATCCTTCATTATGCAAAACACTGGTTGCAGGACTGTGAAGGAGACACTACTCCATTGCACAGACATTAGGTTATTTCGAAGTAGGGACAGAAAAATGAGAATTGCCTTCGCCGGGTCTCGAACCACGGACCTCTCGAATACGAGCCGAGCGTGTTGACCACTACCATGAAGATTTGCTAAGAAGGCGGGAGAAATACCTAATATACTCTACCTTTTACAGGGTGACTGGGGTTAAGGGACCCAATCGCCAAATCCTGGTGGTGGAGAATCATCATCCACTACCTTTTTTAGTTCGGGCGCCACTGCAGAGTCATTAGGTTATTTCAAAGCAGGCGACAGAAAAATAAGCACTGCCCTCGCCGGGACTCGAACGACGGATCTCTTGAATACGCGCCGAGCGTGCTGACCACTACACCACGAAGGAATGCTAGGAAGGCGAGAGAAATATCTTATACCATATTACACTTAAATTCAAGCTTAAATAAAAAAGCCCCTGGAGTTTCATCGTTAGTAGATATAGTGGAAAGGTGGATTCTGACATCGGTAGCTCAGCGACAGATTGGCCTGATCAAGTGAAGAGAAAAATATAGAACTAAAAACTCACCCACAGTTTAAGTCTTTACAGATTTAGTACTCAAAATTTAAATTAGTGCCGTAGATATACTACAACTTTGAGTTTGGAACGTTTATGTCTCATTAATAACAATTGAGAAATGATTCAAGTATGTAATGCGTATCATCAAAATTATGCTGAAAAGATAAAATTTAAACTTTTCAAACTAATTATTTTTCTTTGAATTTATTTTGAAAAGTATGTAAATGTTTATAATTTATATTATATGTGGTCTCATTTCCTTATGGTAATACCTAGAAAAACAGATGAAATACTTTTACTCATTTTAATCTTGCACACATAAAATAATAAGTTTTTCTGCCTGTTTTAATATCTCAATATGTCACCTTCAATTTTTGCTCTGTTGTGCCACTCTTTGAAATATAATAAGAATTGAATTTCTCTCTTCAAGTTATCCGTCGTCCTTAATGTCTTCCGTCGAGTTTACTCAACTTCAAATTTTGTGTTTCGTATTCTTAGTTAAACCTCAATTTGTTTTAAGCAAAACATTTTTCTGGAAGCATTTTCTTTATAGAAGATATTCAAATGTACAGCGATATGACAACTCTAATATTGCAGTCATGTGTCAAAAATAATTCAGACGCTTTGTATTTTACGAAATCTACTTTCTCTCCACTTCTTATTTAATCACAGATCGCTTATAATTGATAACAAAAGTAAAACCACAGACTGCAAATTAATTAAAGGAATTAAATTATCCTCGGTAAAATCCAGTTGATCGTATCATCTAGGGCTAACAGTTTTTATTCATTATTTTATTTTTCTAAAAATTAGTTCGAAGGTTGAAAACAGTTTTCTTAGTATTTCTTAGCTACGTTTATGTATGAACGAATGTATCTAAAACTACATTTTGCAATCTATGCTAAAGAGGCTGATACTTGCCAGTTTAAAAAAATTCAATCCTTAAAAATTGGCAGAGTAATCATACTATGAAGATATAGGTTTCATTTGAGATTAGTATGGTGTCAATTATACACATGATTAAGTAACATATTTATTCACATCAGTAAATGTATTATATTTGAAACATACCTCACAGTCTCCAGTGTTATAATATTTATTCGAGAAGTGATTCATTACCCATAACTGCTCCTTAAATGTAAGACACTAAGGACATGTCAGTTATGAGACATAATCTTGTGACGTTTTATTTGAGTTTAACTAACAATTATGATTCTTGATTTATATTTCTCCTTTACATCTCGTAAAACTTAATCTAAAATTTAGTTTACCCGATCAGGGCGTTGTAGTCTTGATAAGAAACAGATTGTAAACAAGAGAATTTTACGCTCCAGTTTTGTTTCTTTGCAAGTCAAAAAATACATATTTTGCTTTGTGTTATTTTACATCGATCCTCACATGTGGTGAGCTCGAACAAAGCTGTGATTTACCGCTCTGTCTGTTTATGCTTTCACAGGTTAGCTAACCTTCTATCGATAATCTGTATCACAGCTTTTAGGTAACACTGAAGTGTTAGAATTGAAATTTAGTTAGCTAGTTAGAAATAACCTCTTAGTTGTTATAACCTAAACAAATTTTTAGGTTCTTCTGATGCAAATTCGGATTTAGCTGTATATGAAATGTTCGCTTTTAAACCAAGAAGCGAAATGCTAAAAGGAAGATTTATTGAAATGAAAATAAAGAAAATTAGGTCTCATTCTCCTGTTCTAACGAAATAGCTATAACACTAGACCTGCAGCAACAACAGCAGCACAGATTTAAAGAGTCTGTCACTCAGCTAGCAGTCCTCTACTCAGATGGAGACAGTTCCCAGGCGGCATATAGCAATGAAGCTTCAAAACACATAGCTGATACGTAGTACTTAAATAGTATTAATAGGAAGTTAATTTCTCTTTACTGAATAATCATAGCCCAGGTATTAAATACTACATTGTTTCTGGAAGAAGGTAACAAAATTTATTGACTATATTTTCTCCACTCATCAGTACAGAGAAAGCAGAATCTATAATGAAATTATGACAAAGAATATCTAGGAGACTGTCGTTCACTTTAATTTGGATTTCTTTAGAGCTATTACAAACAACAAATTGTTTGATTGCTTAATTAAATATGGCAAAGTTCAACATGACTATTTGCTTAAGGAGAGGCATATCTTCATGGAAGACTTGCTAAGGGAACGTTTATCATAGAGTTAGTCGCATTTTGTTTCACCTTTCCTACAACTAAATGCAACTAAGGCGACATCCCGTGAACAATCTCTGCATTAATCGGGAGGGCCGGTCAGTGTCCACAGAAAAAGGCCTTAAGAAAGGGATAAAATGAAATCACTTGCTACTATACGTGAGTCTTAGATCCGCAACACAGACTTTTAAGAACTCTCTCTTTCACCCCCTCCAAGGCTGAACCGGGCCACTGTCCGGTCGTCCACACCTCTTGTCTTAGAGACCACCAAAGAAAAACTATAGACACAGTGTTTCTGGCCGTCCCGCTAGCCCACTAGGATGGCCTAATCCACGACCGCCCGGAACAGCATAGGCTACCCTTTCTGGCCTTAGGAACTGGGTCGGTATTATTCTGCCTCCGCTACTCTTATAGTAAAGTACTAAGCCAGTATATGCAACCCCAAGGGTGAAATTTATCGCAGATATTTAACATGTGACAAAACCAATTTAAAAATATCTCAAAACATGGTACAAAGAATTAAGATTGATGAGGTATGAAAAGTAACTCGCAAACTTTTCAGACTTAACTGCTCTACCTCTTTTGAAGTAGAGGATGCGAAAGCTGTAAGTAAAGTATTTCTTTGTATATTTTTTCCTCTAACCTATAAGCGCCAGACTCTGAAAATTTTTTAAATGTTCGCATAATTTTTCTCTTCTGCAATGCGTTCAGAGAACGAGACGCCCTAAGTTCTAAGATGGGTTCTCCCAGCTAGTGATTGTTTTAGGCTTTACTAACAAAAACAAACCCTCACAAACTCGCTGAGATGTCACGCTGAACTTTTACCTTCTAACTGTTGAACTTCAGTTCCTAATACAAAACCCGAGCAACTACAGCGAAGCAAAAACCGAACTGACATTCAGTCTACGATTTCGCTGTGTTCGCTGCACATTACCCTTCGCTAAATATTTATCGATGATTTGATATCTAAGGTGTAACAGAGACAACAATAAGAACGGATGAGATCCAAGTTACGGGAAAGCAGAAATGAAGATCTTAGATATTATACGTTATTCTTGTTGAGGTGTGGCTTCCTTTTAAAGAAATTATGTTGTGATAGGTACTTGTATTTCATTTACTACTTCTTTTCATTTGCTATATTCTTAATGTAACGGCATCTTACGAAAATTAAATTATTGAATAATTTTCCACTCTTGATTTGCAGACGATAAAATTAGAAAACAAAACTGAGCGAAATATGCGAGGAAATTATTGAAAAGGTAGAAAATCTTCAACTTAATGGGAAAAAGGGTACTGGAAAACTGAAAGAAAGGAAAAGGAAGCAAAAAAATAACTATCGAACATTGGATAAACATGAATTATAAATATGGATGTGAGCTTCTCTATGCCTTCGAAAAAAAATCCATTTTAATTTAACCAGAAATCACATTTCATTTCTGTTTCAAAGATACAAATACTAACGGCTTAAACATGTATGAATGCTTCATTCATCCTTATTTCTATAGTCTCATCTCTAAAAAATTTAAAGTAAAGAAATCCGATTTGGGTACACAGATTTTCGTTTGCTATTTTCTTTTTCACTTTCTTTCCCTTATCCGGTCTCTTGCAAATGCTACGCGCTTGAAACAGAGTATGTCCTTCTTAAACATCTGTAAATCAGAATTGTTTTGCAAAATAAAAAATAAACAAAACTACCTATCCGCACTTGTATAAGGTTGCGATGGTGGTTTTGCCATCTCCATCTACACAAGTTAGGGTTGAAAGGCCGTTTCAGGTTTGAAATTTATTCTCCGAGACAACAGAAGTAATGCTGGAATATGTATTTTTAAAAAAAAATCTGAAAGCTTTCAGATTTTATATTACGCCCAAAGAAGCGTTTGTTTTACGTTTTGTTTGTTACCTTTATTTATTAAATATCACGTTCTTCATACTTAAGCCATAAAATTAAATTCAACAGCAATATTGCAAAATAATTTTAAAATGAGCATATCTTTAGAATCTTTGATGCACAGTCTCGCGCGCTGGAAATAAAAATATTTTTTTTCGTACAGTGTTGCCCCTTCTCGCTTTGAAATCGTTGCGTTTCTTAACAAAAAATTCTTTAATGGCTGGCAAAGTATGAAATAGATAATAAAACAAATTCCCAATTCCAAATTAGGGCTTCCAGATGCCCATATTCGAAGGAGGATTACGTTATTCAAAATTTGATGGCTCTAGGTACAGTTGTTTTATCACAGTGCGAGAAACATACATACATTTATGCAGATTCTTCATTATTTAATTTCTTTTAATATAATAAAGGGTTGTAACATTTGGTGGCAAGAGTTGGAAAAGTGAATCAACGCAAAACGCCAGAACGAAATTAATAGCCCTCCTGAGTTAACGCTCCTTCAGGCTAATAATTTTAACAATGAACAGAGATTGTTTCATAATTGACGTTTTAAATAATGAGATTTGAATCTAGTGTTATTTTAATGGTGTTCTGAATAACTTTTGCAGTTTTTATTAGCTTCCAACGACCTAACTGAAATCAGACATCGCCAAAAAACTTATTTTGTTAAAAGATGTTGACTAGTTGTGATTGTTACCTTCATGAAACATCACAGAATTGTTGTGTAGCAAATTCAATTAATTATTTAAGCTATGACTTAAGAATTAATTTTTATTATTATTCTGAATTTATGCTACACAATGTGTATTTTATTTAATATGCTGTATTTATATTTGCTTTGGTTTAATTTTAATTAGGGGTGTTTGGTAGTTAAGATTTGTACGTATTTTCCACTCGTTACTCGTAAACACGTTGAAACACCCAATGGAATTGGGTGCTTTTCTACGTAATAAACTTGATTTGATATTACTTAACTTAAGATGACCCATTATTAATTTATATCACTGGATGCAGAAAAATTAGCTTTTTAAGATCACTTTCAAGATTCTAGCTTTAACAGATATTAAGATACAGTCAATTATTTAACTGAATTTTACTCTTTGCTTTGTGTTTAGGATTGGGGGTAAGGGATTGAAAAAAAGTTGCACTTTTAGCTGAATTCTAAGGCATTGCTTACGTGTTAGGATGAATACAATGGGGATTTCCGGTGAGGGACTTTGGCTTCGCCACTTGGCCTTGCACGTGCGTCGAAATTCCTGGCATTTCTTTTGGCGTGCTTGGCGATATTTGAATTTGTGTTTAGTTCAACAACTCGGAAAATTGAGAAAATTTTACAGGGATGTATGCGGGGTTTGGAGTACTGGATTTTTCCCCCTGTTCTAGCGGGTCTTGGCTTTATATGGTTTCCTTTCTTAAAAAGTAGCCGGTGCAAGTGTCGCTCCTTCTTTCTTTTTTCGCTTTCTTTCCTGAACGTTTTTGGTGCAGCTTCGAACGAAGCTCTTAGTTGCAGAGAGGGCTTATGGCTCCATTTTACCGAAGTATGGGATGTCCTTAAATTCTAAAATTTACTTGCCTCCTCAAAGAGTAGTTCTTCATCGATATGAATTTCAAAATTTACGAGTTTCTACGGTCACAGACTGCCCCATCCTTTTAAAGGAAAAGTGATTCTAAGTAATTCTTCGGATGATGTCTCCCTCGGTACTGGGGCTTCCAAGAGCACCTAAGGCTTCTAGCTACCTGTTGCTGCTCCCGTCCTACTGGATGAGGATCCTGATGATTGCCTTTTACGACTAATTTCTATCCTGCCCTGAGTTCATGTTTCCATCTTGCTGTTCACCGATGACGTTAGTGCCGGTTTTTCGATTCTTCTCGGGCTTGAGACATCAACGTGTCTCCGAAGTATTCTTTCCAACATCGTGGCGCTCCAATTAACCGGCGGCTTCATCACTTCCTTTCTACAAAAGGGACGGCTGTCAAAAAATTCTCAGATAAGATTTTTTTTCCTATACTTTATTAGTTCTTAACTTAAGAAAAAAATGGGTTATTAAAAATTTACCAGTTTATAATTAACTCCAAAAATAGCAAAGAGGGGTTTTCACTTATTTCAAAATGTAATTATGGTTTAATTTTAAAAGGTTTGCATTTTAAGGATTCTGAGATATTGGGGAATTTAAATTTTAGTTTTATTTGATGAGCATACTGTCCTTGCTGAGGTTAAAGTGAATTGTTAACAGTAATAGAATTGCTTCCGTTTTAATACTCTTAAATTTTCCTAAAAGGGTGGTTTTGTTGTAACTCAGTTAACTGAATCTGATAGTTAGAAGTCTTTATTCTCTGTGATTCTTATTTCTATAAGATCTAAAATTTAAGATTGTTCTGATTAGTAGTGTTCTTTTATTTTCTGTGCAATCATAAGGTGAAAGAACCTAAATAATGTTAAAGGAAATAACTTGTTATGAATTTTATAAATTTTACTTAATGAAATAGTTATGCTTTTACATAATTAGTAGTTATAGAAGTTTTTACGTTGTTTAATTTAAAATTACTGAATTGTTAAAAAACAAATATTAGTGTTCCCTCTTAAAGTTAAAAATTGCTCGGGTTACTTTTCACACCCCGGGGATGAATGATTTTATTATCTAATTGATATTGACATAATTGGATCTGTTGGAAAATAAACACTAAGGTTTTTCAAAAAGTTATTATTATTTTTTTTTTCAAATGTTAGTTTCCATTGATTCACTAGCATCAAGATTCATTGGTTGTTACACCAAAAAAGGTCGCGGAGTTTTGGAGGTCGCGGAGTTCTCGTTCGAGCAGACATAATGCTTGGTAGCCGGACCGACCTTCATATCTCCCAAGGAGGTTCGTCACCTGGGACTGCTATTGTAACGAGGTTCTTCTTACTTACATGCATCTTTTCACAAGGGCTATGGGTCCTCAGTTCCTCTTCATGGACGACAGCGCTCCACCTCATCGCACAGTTACTGCCGAAGAGCTGTTGGATAGTGAAGATATTGAACACATGGATTGGTCGGCAAGGTCTGTGGATCTAAATCCCGTCAAGCATGTATGGAACTTACTAGGGAGACCCGTAGCAGCACGTAACTTATCGCCAGGAACGATTCCGAAACTGCGATTGGTGCTACAAGAGGAACGAGCAGCAGTGTCTCAACAGATCATTAACAACCACATATCCAGTATGCACAAATGATGTGAAACCTGCCTAGCAGTCAGGGGAGATCATATCCCCTATTAAAGACCGGATGTTTCTTGCTGGACACCCATCACAGGGATTTTTCGGCCTTCAGTCGCATTGCGCTCCATGCTACTTTTTAAATAAAGCTTCTTTTTATTCCTCTGATTTCTCTTTTAGTAAGTGTTGCTTACATTACTCATGTCCTTACGTATTGGGGATCTTACGGTATTAAATGTGTTGATTTGGAAAGCTTTTGTACAAAGTTATATTGAAAAAACCGTCTCGTCCTTAATTTTTGCCCACCAGTGTAGGTTATTTCGAAGCAGGAGACATGAAAAATGAGGAACGCCTTCGCCGGGAATCGAACCACGGACGTCTCGGTTACGCGTCAAGCATGCAGACCACTACACCACGAAGGCATGAGAAGAAAGCGGGAGAAATACCTTATAAACTTTTGATCTTTCGTAAGTTTACCACTCAAACGTTGATTAGAAGCATAAAAATTCATAAAAGCGTTAGAAATATTCGTGTCAAATTTTAAACTCTTTTCTTTAAAAGTTATTGGTACACTTGAGGAAAGGGGGTCGTCACCTTTTAACTTATTTACAAATTTAAAAACTTAGGAGCAGTCTTTACGATAGACAATATTATTTATAAATATATTAAAACTCTTGCGCTTTGCTAAATTAATTTCTTTACGGAGAACTGCAATACTCTTTCTCCAGTTTCTGACATCTTCTGTGTTATTAGAATTTTCAGCCTTAATACGGGCCTGAACCAACCGTTCCTTTAACAAAGTAAGTTGATCAATCCAGAAGGGTTTGTAGTTGTATTGTTTACTTCTAGGTATCAGACGCTTAGCCACTGTTGAAATTGTCTTGCAAATATACCACAAGAAGGAATCTACATTTGTTTTTCTATATTTTGTTGGTTTAATAAAAAGAACCTCCAATTCATCCCGCTAAGCCTTCCAATTGGCCTTCCTAAAATTCCACCTGTTCTTATAATAATACTGTTGTTTAGAAATTTCTCCCTTAATTTGGAATGAAATAATAATAATGCTATGGCAGAGCCAGGATCATAAATTATTTCTCTGTTAGCCTCATCTGCTAAGTAGCCTGAAGCCAAAGGTAAATCAGGTTAATACTACTTCCATTATAGTGAAGGTAAGTAGGAGTGTCAGAAGTTTTGTAGATCAGTTTGAGAGCATTGGAATCCAAGAGGTCCTCCATAAAGAGGTCCCCTTCCTGCACTGTTTGTGTCTTTATAATTCCAGCGCACACTATGTGCATTTAGATCTCCATATAAAATTGTTTTAATAGACAATTGAATGCTATCAAAATTCAACCGAGAATTGCCTGGTGGGCTGTAACAGTTAAAAGTTTTAAAATGGTTCTGATAAATCCAAACATCGACTCGGACCATCTCAGCTCCACTATCGGACGAGAAGTTACTAATAATTTCAAACGTAGAAATTAAAGTATTCTTAATGCCAACTAAAATACCACTAGCATTACGCCTAGTTTTAGGTAATAATTTCAAATAAAAAGCAGGGAATTTGTATTTAGTTAAATCACTGTATTCAAAGTCTGCCTCGACTATCATGAAGACATCAATGTCATGTGAACGCAAGATAGTCTGGAGTTGCGTTCGATTTTCCTGAGAAATTCCACCGGCATTCCATTGGGGAATTCTCAGTCGTTAAATATCCTTAAAAGGAAAATTTGTATTATTTTTTGAAGTCGTGATCAAAACGAAGACAGGAGAGAGCGGCAAAGCTTTAGCAGATTTAGCATTATCCAGAGTGCACCACGAGGAGGCCTGCTACGTTACATCCCCCACTGAAATTAATTAAAGATAGAGAATATAAAAAGCATATGGAATGATTACGAAAACTTGCACTTTTTCATGAGGTAGAAGACCACAAATTTTATAACTTACCCTATTATGGATTAATGTCTATATGAAATCTGATTTTGAGTTGCATTTTGAAAAGAGAAAAGTGTTTTTTGTGTAAAACGTTTTAATGCCAATAATTCATAATTTAGAAAAACTGGTAATCATAAAAGAACCTATTGCAGAACGGTATTTCTAGCACAGATCCAGGTAGCAAAATCTGAGAAGAAAATAGCGCTTTAGGATACCAAAAATATTCCCGAAATTAAGTCCAATAAAAAATTTTTTTGCAATGAAATTTAAAGATACTCGCTATAGCCTTAATGCTTGACTTATGGTATTTACGTTTTATTAAGATAAGGTGATTTTAATTTATTTCTTTCCTGTCTGTCTTTTTCGCCACGAGGTTGGTTCATTCCAGAATTTTATGTAGATTTGCGTGGCAGGCAGGTTTATTCTCTTAACTAGAAGTTTATTTATTCTTTTAGCAAGTCTGCTGATTGAACAAAAGAGTCAGTTAACGATGCTAATGCTGGTGTTGCGGCAAATGCTTCACACTGAGGTTAGATGCGATTTTGGTAAGTGTGCGCGTGAAATTTTATCGTGGTCTAAGCAATCATTTAGTCTTTAGTCAATTTAGATTATATTTACTGCATTTATAGCCTTTGTGAAAGGAGTTTTTACCAGGTTCAAGTTGGCTGGTAAATTTGCATTTGCATATTTTATGCTAAACATTCACAGCTGAGGAGGTAGAATACACTTAAAGTGTTTTAATTCTGTGTCTGTCTGTTTGATGGTTGAATGATATTCTGGCGGTGACATTCAAGTCACTGAACAGATATACACCTTATTGATACTGTATTAATAAAGCTAGATTATTCGGAAGCCAAGACAGATGTTACAGACCAGATTTTCACCCTATCATAATTTAAACCACTGACCTTAATCTATGCATCCTAAATAACGTCCGTATCTTTCTCTGAACTAACAGTGAAGAATGAAAATAAACTATTTTAAAACAATTTATTGAGAAGAAATGTTTATTATAGCTGCAATTAAATTTCAACTTTATGTTTGATAATTAAATATACTCTTTTGGTAGATGACAAGAAGCAGAATATATAGTTAAAACTGCGTTTTTGGTAGACTGGAAAGAGAGAGAAAGTAAGAGACACAGAATATACAGACACAGGCAGACAGAGAGAAAGAAAGTAACAGACAGTGTGATTCAAAGAGAATAAGAGATAGAGGTAAACGGAGAGAGAGTCAGAGATAGAGATAACCAGAGACAGAGAGTCAGAGATAGAAAGGCAGACAGAGAGTCAGAGATAGAAAGGCAGACAGAGAGAAAGAAAGAATCTACTAACTGAGGAAGCAAGAGAATAGTTTGACTTAGCTTTAATCCTGTCGAACGGTCTGGTTACCTGAGAGTTCTCGGAGTTTGGTCCCTTTGATTCTCAGTTTAACTTAAAATGGTCCTTCGCAAATGCGTTCCTTCCTGTAGGTAGATAGTCGTCGTGTTCTTCATCATAATCGAGATAAACCAAATTACATGTACAGATTCAGAAGGTATGAGAATTCTTTCATGCAGAAAACTGTTTTCGACGAAGCTGAAACTACGGCTAAATTTTCTCATGCTTTATTTGCTCAACTACTTAATAAACTATTGCAATGAATGGAATGAAGCAAATCTCGTACTTTCAATGCTTTTTGTGTTACAAAAATGAATCCTACTACAGATTTAATCGTAAGCGGTTTAGAATAGACTGACTTCTTGGGCCTGACAAAATTGTGCAGCAAAAAACTGTTATTTCAAATGCATTATTACTATCGTCATGTGCTTTATTACCGTCTCTGTAAAGGAATATGTTCGTCGTTATTCCACTGACTCTCCTACTGTGACATAAGAATACAGCTTAGTCCACTGGATGTCTTACAGAATCTCAAACAGAAAAGTATTAAAACCATATTAAGCAGCTTACAATGAAACATAATAACAAAATAGAATATGTTCTTAGATGACCAAATAAATGGAATTGCAAGAAAATACCATGTGTTCCAAAGATAACAGCAGATAGAAATTAAACTAAGGGCCTGAATTTTGACATCATTATGTTCCTTTCGATGCACCAAGTGCAACGAATCCTATATTTAGCGAATTTGGAAAATGATCATTGTCCTTCGCACTTATATTTCCGTCAGAGTTCAAAACACAGCGTTATCTTGATATATGTATCTTTACGACAATGTGCACGAACAGTGCTGCTCTTTCTCGTTGGCCTTTCTCCTCTACATGCACACCCGGTATAAATAACACAGTTCATATTTCATTAAGCTGAATTCCGCCATGTTACTTCTTTCAGTTACAATTACTATCTTGCTTACAAGTTAAATATAAAGAGAAAAGTGATTTCACAAGTAAGTCACAACTGCTAATGGAATAGTGAGAACTTTCGAAAAGCTTTTGCGCTTTATGAGAGGTTACTGTAGAAAAACATTAAAATTATCTAATTGAAAAGAAAGCAATTAAAACAACTGACTCATTATTTTTGCAGAATATCTGCAAATTTTACGCGTGAATAATGCTTTTAATCGGAAACCTGCTGCTACTTAGAAGCTGAGTAGAGTTTTTAATTTTTGGGTATGCAACTATTATTTAAATATTATCCTTAAAAGCTAATGACAACAAATATTTTATAATTCTTATTTTATGCTAATTGTACCTTGTTTATGTTCAAGATATTTCCATTTTTACCGATTCGTGCTTTTTGCATTCTTTATTTTTACAGCTGAGCGGATAAGCAATTAATTTATTCCTTAAAGAATTAATTTGGAAAGTGTGAAGTTGCTTTCGCGGATCGTTATGAAGCTTGGGCAGTTTTCGAGAGTCTCCTGTCAGTTTCGGATTAGAAACAAATTAGTGGAAAAAGGAGAAAATAACCGAAGACAAAAAGCACGCTAAGCATTACCGAACTGAAATAACGAAGTTAAAAAAAGAATTAATTAAAAGAGTTAGGGGTATCAGATTAAAGAACTAAAGTCCTCACAAAAAAGTACTTTCTCTGCCAAAGAGGATTATAAAAACAGAAAACGTGGAAGATATTTTGGAAGAAAAAAGTCATTTGAGCATATGTAGAACATAAGTAAATTTCAACACTTAATTATGAAAGCGGAATAATAACATAACCGCCATCCAAAAATTTCATTAACAAGAATGCTTGAAGGTAGTTTTTAAATGAAGATAGTAGTGTCATCTGTTTAAAGAAAGCATCAAAATTTAATTAACTAAAATAATACGATAGAATATCCTTTCAGCTACTAAAGTTGTGCAAAAACATCTGTGCTGATATAGGCCAAGTGGAAGTCAGTTCTAAGTGGATTCGGAAATATACTAGGCATGCTTCATTCTAGAGTCGTTAGCGGGAAAAACAGAGGCAATAGCAGGTTGTAAAAGCCGAAAAAGAAATTATAATGAAAACAAGTTAGTTCAAACTGTACTCAATTTCCTTAGGGCAGAAACATTGAAAACGGATGCATAAATCATTAACAATGTAAAATTCAATTTTATATTTTAATTTTTGTTTTGGTCAGAAGATTCTGAGTGAATTTCGTCCTTGGAAAAGTGTTAATTCAATATGAATAGTTCTAAAAGACTCTACATTTACTTAAAATCATTAAGTAAAATTGAAGTTACGCGCTTTTTGTACTTTTGTCTTAGGTAATTCTTATTTACTCTTGCAAAATCCTACTTCAAAAGTTATTTAAATTTATATGTTTGAGTATAATTATTTTATTGCAGTGAGATGGATTGAGGTTAATTGACTCTTCATATCTGAACATTACTCTAAATTAGTCCATTGCAGCTTCAAATTTAATGCATATAAAGTGTAAAATAAACATATATCATCTTACTACTCATTTTACAATTATTATTTACAATCGCATGTCGTCAGTGAGACTGTTACAACAGCAGAACTCCCTTCTTAATCTGAAAGTGTCTAGATAGACTCTGCACCATTTCTTGTGTATGATATTTATATTAAATATCTGCGTTTTTGTGTTCAGTGTGAAAGCTGATGATTGATTGATTGATGGTGTCCAGAAAATTCGTTATGAGAGAAAGAAATAGAGATCCCCTATTGAAATTAAAATTCTTGTTAACATCAAATCGCTGTTAATCTAGCTTGGTTCTTTGGTTTGTTCAGGTTGTAAGGTATTTCTCCCGCCTTCTTGGCATGCCTTCGTGGTGTAGTGGTCAGCACGCTTGGCGCGTATTTGAGAGGTCCGTGGTCCGAATCTTGGCGAGGGCTTTGCTCATTTCTTCAGCTTTCTAATTACAAAAAATCCTATTAACTCTACAGTGGTCCCCGAACTAAAAAGGTGGTGGATGACGATTCTCCATCACCAGCGTTTGGCGGTTGGTTTCCCTAATTCCCAGTCGCCCTTTAAAAGGGGGAATATGTAAGGTATTTCTCCAGCCTTCTTGGCATGCCTTCCTCCTTGACGTGTATTCGAGAGGTCTGTAGTTCGAATCCAGGTGAGGGCATTGCTCATTCCTTCAGCTTTCTGTTTTAAAAATCCTAATAACTTTACAGTAGCGCCAGAACTAAAAAGGTGGTGGATGATGATTCTCCATCACCGGGATTTGGCGATTGAGTCCCCTAATGCCCAGTCGCCCTTTAAAAAAAGGGGAAGTATGTAAGGTATTTCTCCCGCCTTCTTCGCATGCCTTCGTGGTGTAGTGGTCAGCACGCTCGGCACGTATTCGAAAGGTCCATGGTTCGAATCCCGGCAAGGAAATTGCTAATTTTTCACATCTTCTGCTTCAAAAAATACCTAATGCCTCTACAAGGTTTAATTTGGATTGAATGTATCGATGCGTAAATAATTCATATCTGAACGAAAACATGTAGTTTTCTTTAACACTTGCATTTTTCTAAAATATTATCTAAAATATAATAAATCCTTCTTTTTGTAAGTCTGCCAGATTAACGTGGTCTTATTCTAGTTGAAGTGATCTTAGTGGCTTGCAAATTACATTCATTCTTTTCGAAGAAGCGTAAATTTTGTGACTGAGGGAGTATGTTTAATAGTTCAAGACTTCAACGAAACCATGTCTGCTAATTTGGTGATGGCCAACTTAGTTGTCCTTGACGAGGAAACTTATTTCTCTGACAAGCTGTACTACATTAATTTACTCTGGAGAGTAAAATCATCCAGTGAAAGCCCCAAATTTATTAAAATCTGGTATTAAACTGTAATTTGGCAATAAAAGTTTTATAAGTGTGATGAAAATCCTTTAGGCGGTCACATTCAGATAACATTAAAGAAAATTAACTTTAATTGTCAAAATAATTTAGCTTATATTTTTTGATTTTGCAAGTGCAGTGCTTCAGTTTTGGTTTCTATAAACGAAATATTATTTAACAAACTTTAGTTCGTTGTCTGAAAAATGAATTTGTTTTATTTTAATTGCATCAACAACTATTCATACTTTACCTAAATAGATTCTTTAAGAGTAGAGTGGTTGTTTGAGAGATGGTAAAACCTTTTAGCTTAAGTAGCCTTTCTTAAATATATCTGCAATGCTTTTTGAATTATCCAGATATCATAGGATCTTTGGTTTTACGTTTGTGTGTTTGTTTTTTTCTTTGATTATGGGCAAACATTTGAGCTACCTGCCTAAGGAGAGGGTTATCATCGTGGATAATTTTCTAAGGAAACGTGGATTTTAAACATTATTCACGAAGAAAAGACACAAAAATGCCCTTGCCCCCAGACCATTCGCTATTATTAGAACCCAGGTCAAACTACCTCCATTTAAGAGTCTTCATCATTCGGTCATAACTGAGCTTTGCGTTTACGACTCTTTAGTCAAGATCGGGACATTATTTGCATTTTAACTTAATGTCACACACTTTGCTTGCTGCTATTCTGATCAAGACATTTATGCCAATAGAGACAAAAATGCCAAGCCCTGAAGAGAAGAATTGCCAAAACAACTGAAGATTCCGAAAAAGCCCATATTCTCTCTGTTTACAGACAAGAAAGAGCCAGTTATAAGAGCAACATCCTTACCGATAAGACAAAGAGCTGGAGTAAATTCTGTACTGAAAATAAGAATCCTTTTGGTATTCTACATAAGCAGTCAACTAATAAAGTATTCAAGCCCAAGATGAAACAAAGCGCTGTACCAGCTATACCTCCAAATCGGCTACAATCATTACGAACACAGTATTTACAACATATGAATCAGATAATGGTACTCCCACGCAGGGTCAGAGAGAACATCTCTGTTCCTTTGACACGAGATAATATCCTCTTTACATACCAGGAAATTCGACAATTTTCCGCAAGTTACCTAAGAAGAGAGCACCAGGTTCTGATGGTCTGGATTATAACATTCCCAAAATGGTATACAGCTCTCTTCCCTCACTCTTCCTGCAGTATTTTAAACGGCTGTTTAAGCATCAACTGTTCCCAAAATCTTTCAAAACATGTCAATTGGGTTTCATCCTTACAAAACACGAAGACCCACAGGACCTACGTTTTCTACGCCCTGTTTGCCTACTTCCAGGTCTAGATAAGCTGTACGAAAAACTTTTAGTACAGCGTCTTGCTCACTATCGTCAAGTTGCCAACCAGCCTTCCTCTCAATTACCTCAAAAGGGCCTTCGACACGCTTTGGTGGCCTGCCATCAAGCAAGCGCTCAGAATAGCTGAATATCCAACAAATCTTTGTCATATATTCGCCAGTTACCTCATAGATCGCACTTTAATCAGTGCTCAAAACCAAGGCATAATGACCGAAGTGCAACAATGAGGCTGCCCCTTCCAGGGGTCATGTGTGAGCCCTATATTTTGGAATACAACTTTAATTACATTCTTAACCATCAACTGGCCTGACTACGTGCACCTTATTGCAAATTTCGACGAAGTAGCATTTCTCGTCAAAGGGTGCACTCGAAACGAATTCGAACAAAGGAGCACTAACATCTGTAGTCAATTTACAGCAATATGACATAACCTCGTAGTCCAGATTTCTGCAGAGAAGTCAACTGGCCTGATAATCCCTAAGCCGTGTCCTAATCCGACATGGAAACCGTGCATCAAGCTTGAGGAGAGGAGCATCAAGACCGTCCCGCAATTAAAATTAAAAATCACTGGATTTTATTTGGGATAAAGAACTTACATGGATCACTGACTTGCATTACTTAAGAACTAAAACTGAAACCGTAGTATGGAAGGCTCGCTAATTTTAAGGCACGTCAGGGGCCCAAAAACCCCCCATTCGCAAAATTATCTATACGCTGTTATCGAGAATATCATCCTTTATGCAACTGCGGTCGGGTCTCAGCCAATGAGGGAGCCAAATATACATACACACGCACACAAACGTCTCACAATCCAATGGCCGTTTACTCTAAACCTTTGCAAAACATACAAGACAACAGCCATCAACGCCGCCATTGTCCTCGTAGGACGGATTGCCCCATATTCATGCAGAATTAGGAGGTTGCCTACACCAGGATCGTTCAGCTAAGAGGAATGCCAGTTTCCATAATATAACATTCAGTTCTCTACAGTATGAATGCCCTATCAACCCCATGCTCATGTATCCAGGGCTTAAAGCTTGGGCCCACTTGTTAAGATCAACAGTAATTGACAACATCAACACATACCAGGAAAAGACCTTACCGTCTTTAGAGATCTTTAAGACTTCCGATGGAGTAGGTAGCACCTTTGTACTTTTCGATGGCGCACATACAATTCACACTTGGATGGGTTATCTAAAATCGTTGAACAGCGTTTTCCAGGCAGAAGCACTAACCATAACAGCGGCTGTTGAATACGTTCTAGCTTCACCCTGTCCTTGCGTTACTGTTTATTCAGACAGCATGTCCACTCTTCTGGCAGTCTTAAATCATAACAATTCATCTCCATTCATTGTCAGCAGCAGGCAAGTAAAAACAGTTCCCATAAGCATAGCAAGCAAGCACAGCAAGTAAAAACAGCATAGCAAGTAAAACAGTTCCCATAAATACGCACAGCTTTTATGGATCTGTGCATAAGCAGGTCTGATAAGTTATGAAACAGCGGACAAACTTGCCGAAGAGGCAAGTAGCAACATAAATGCAGAGGAAATCAATATAATGGCACCTCCCTTTTATTTAATAAAGGAGCTACTTCAAAAAGCCACCCTGAAATACCAACAGGAATGGAACTTAAGTGATACCGAAATACGTACTAACGATTTCTTCCGAAACGTTAACCTTCAAAGACATATGTCCGTCCTACAAATCACCAACTTTGTCACGGGTCACGGACCGTTTCCTATTTATTTCCGTGGCTTTGGCATTTCCGAAACCGCAACTTGCGTCTGCGGAGCAGAAGGTTCCCTAGTCCACTACGTCTATCCACACCCTCTCACCAATGCCACTCAACAACGGCAGTGCCTCAGTAATATGGACACTCACAGACGCTTTATTATACAAAATCTTGTGACTGTGGATAAGATATGTCAGACTATCATCGCGATTGAAGCCCTGGGACAGGCCATCTCCTAGGACATATAAAACGTTCTCTGAGTTGCACCAATTTTAATTAACAAAACAGCATATTTTCTGCAATGCAGAGCTGCGGTTCATTCCGTGCGCAATGTGAAAACTTTTGTGCAACATCGTATGATCATGCGTATCACAATGTACGGCGAACCACGAACCTAAACATGCTCACGGCTATCGTATTCATCTAAACTTTCGAAGGATGCTCCCATGAGCGCCAGAAATTGTTTCTATCCTGAGGAGGACGAGGGACGTATACCTGGTTACCTCTGTCAGAGGGCAAGTGCCCCCGCCCACCATCACCTGCCTACTAAATGCACTTTTATACTGCATTACTTTTCCATTGCACTACTTATTTGATATTGTAATACTTTTTCATTGCACTATTTATTTATTTTATTAAGTATTTATTACTTATGCACTTTTACATCGCCCTACTTGTATTACTTTTACACTTTATGTTCTCTGTCTTATATTCTGGCATTGCAATATGTTTCTTGCACTCTGTGTTCCCAAATCCGTAGCCATTGTACAACCACTTAGCCCCTTCAAGGCCATGTTTCTCACCTAAATCCTTAAATTCTTCAACAAGTGCTAGTAGTGGAGAACGAGGGGAATGCACCTGCTTCCCTCTGGTAGACGCCAGGTGCCCCCGTTCTCCGTCACCTATCACCTGCTATTCTGATCATTATATATTTTGTATGTAGCCATTTTGATCTGTGAATCGCAAAGAAACAGTCTACTTTTTTCCTATTTACATACGTAACAAACGCCTGGGTGTTACAGCTAAATATATTGAATTTTACGTATGACATTATGTTTCCAGTCTTGTAATTGGTTTTCCGTTTTATATTTGGCGTTTCTTATTCCTTAGTTCAAGACTTTATTAATTAAATAAATTTTTTCTCGCATTATAATATCCATTTGAAGTAAGAAAGTTAGCCAAAGTTTGAATTATTTCAATGTAGTTAAATAAATATGCAATTCATAACAAAGGCATTATTAAATATTGTTATTTATATTAGCATTTAAAAATACTGCAATAAATTAAGTACAATGCATTTAAAGAACATTTAAGAAAATACAATGCCATTAATTAGGAGAGAAGAAATACTTCCTTTCTTAAACTTCCCAAACTTTAGAGTGAGCGTTTGTAATTATGGAATACATTTAGCTAAAAGTAAAGTGTTTAGAGTATTAACTTGATTAACAAAGAATTTAAGCATTAGGTTATTTGCATTTCAAAGACTAACATGCCTTCAATCTTTACTCAGTTGTGAATTAAAGTAATTTAATATTTTATTCCTAATGAAATTTTAAATCACTTCGAATTATACATTGGCTGCTGTTCGTTATTTCACTTTTTCTTTGTTTTAGAGACCTAGTAATATAAAATTTTGTTACTGGATAAATCTTGTTTTTATTATTATCAAACAGATTTAATATATTTTTGAAGAAATTTCGGCTTCCCTTGTTCTTAATTCACAATAATTCTTTAAGGTAAGGAATTTGAATTAAATATTTGCTATTACTGTTATATTTCAAATTAGCATTGAAAGAAGTTGAACAAAATATTATTTTAAGAACTCATTTGAAATTCTGTAACCTTTTTGAAGCCTAATGTCTAAAATACTTTGATATGTGAAAAAAGAAAGCTAATCTATTTTGCCATTAATTGCATTTTTTCCCTTTTAAAAACATTCGGATAACTACTAAAGATTTAGAATACATTTTCATTATTTTTTTGATTATGGAGACATATTAAAAATGCTACTTTTATTTCAGGTTCAAATTACTTGATAAAATGAAAATTTAACACTAGCACGTGAAGAACAAAATTAATTTCTTTGGCTAAGAAAAATTGGTCAGTTTACATACAAGTTACTACTATTTTGAATGAATGTAGCTGAATTGATTGTCGTAGCTGTAGAATATTCTTTGCTTTTGCTGTAACTTCCTACTGGTTTCTAGCCTGTTGAGTGGAATTACCTTCACTCCTATAAAATTGCATGCCTATGTATTTCTATTCACATGCAGTGCTATGTATAATTTCATTATTAGTAAAATCATCTAATATGTAATCATAATAAAGGACATATTGTAGACCGTTGAAATAGATGAAAATTGCAAAATATTAAAACAAAGTTTCATTTTTCAACCTAAAGTCAACGATTTAAAATAGTATGGGCCAGTTAAATTTCTGATTAACTATAAAACAAAATTTCATTGATTGCGTTCTACAGCCAAACACTTTTCATTCCGTTCCCTTTATTCCAAAGAGACTATCAATAATTACCACTGCAGACAGTATTACAAGTTTTACCACGTTTGTAAATAAATAAGCAAAAGCATATCTTCTCAAATTTAGTTTAGATATTAAGAATATATCCTTATTTGCATTAGACTTATAGCAAACTGTAAAATATCCATACAGCTGGTCATATCCGCTATAAGAAACTGAAACCCGAAAGAAAGTACCGATTCTTTGTGGCTTTAACCTTTCAGTCATAAACTGCCTATGATAGTTTTAGACCGAGAAAATCTATAGTCATCGACGGTTCATATTAATTTGTTACTACCAACACAGAATTGTCCACTCATTACGTTTTGTTTCATCTGAAGTTTGCTTTCATCTGTTACGTAATAACATGATGGACTAGTAGAAAATTTCAACATTAAGCGTTTTTTCATATTTCACTGGTGATTGAAATGATAATATATTTTCATCTGAACAACCGAATAATAACATTAAGGAATTCCAATTTAGTGGTATGCTTTTATAAGATCTGGAATATGAAGCGACCCATAAACTGCATATAAAAGAATTTATGGGTAATTACTTACATTACCACTAACTCCTTTAAAATAACCACAGTTCAGAAGCACTCAATAGATACATAAAAAACTGGTTTTTATCCAGAAAAAGATTTAGGTATGGTCTTTAAAGATTCATTTTCTTCGTAAACGAGGTTTCGCACAAGAAGGTTTAAGAGCCAGGGTATAAGAACAAGGCCCCTCTTTCACATTATAAAGCATATCAAATCTGAAATTTAAAAACTTTACATGAGATTTTTAAAATAAAAATTTAACCTTAGAAGAACTTGCAGTCGTTACTCTGAAAGACTTAAAGTGGTGGAAGTGTATACTTATGCATGAGGCTATAAGTTGGGTAGGAAACACGAAGAGCTTGAAAAGAGATGTGCAAGAAAAAAGGCCACAAAAAGCATGTGATGGAAAGTTCATTAGATGAAGGAAATTTGTAAGAAGAACTTTCGACTATGTAAGGCAATGAAGAAACTAAAAAAAATAATAAGTAGAACCGGATCACTACGGGTCCAACTGACCAAATTAAAACCGAAGAATAAAAATCACAAGACAAATAATGTATGGAGGAATCATTAACTTATAGACCTAGGCTAGTAATTAGTAACAGTGGGAAGATTAACTAGATGAGTGGGACTAGCCGACTGGTGTGTGAGCTTGAGGAATTTGTAAATAAGCACACTTTTATACCGTTGACAAACGGTATCGGTTCTAGACCAAGATGTATGATCAAATGAGGAAAATTTACAGTTAAATTAGCAATTTTTAAGTGGGGATAATATAATTCAAATTCAATTTTCGATAAACGTTTGCGCGTGTCCCTTATAATATGATGAAGAAGTGACAATTTGAATTTATGCAAAATTTTCGAAACGTGAACGGAAGTTTTTAGGCTACATTTCACATGTATAAATTTGGGAATGATATTTTGGTGTTTGCATTTAAGTAGAAACTGCAGATGATTCAAGAATTTCATACGCTTAAGGCGTAACTTACAAAATCGTTTCCTGTCAGTGGACATATTGTGAAAAAGGGGGTAACAAGCAAGAAACAAGTGAACAAAAGAACATATCATCGCGAAAGCCCCCAAAAGCAAATAATTATAACATGAAAAAACACCAATAATTAATGAAGACAATTTACATAAACATATGACAAAACATTCAAAAGGAATATAAACAAAAGGAGAGAAACTTACTCAATTCTGAAAACCCAATAGCCACGTGGAAAGAAGCAACGAAAGTCAAAATGGTGCATGTGGTTAAAAGGATATAAAGTAGAATGTACCCCAAATACAAGGTTGTTTCAGCGATTTTGATTGTCGCATTAGCGTGCTTCTGTTTTATTCTACACCCTAAAATGTTTGATTAATTTTAATCTGGAAAAAGGTAATTTTCAACCTACTTTTATCCCGTCGTGTCAGGTTTGGAATTTATGAAAAAATGCGGAAATTGTATTTTTATTTGTACAGATATTTACTTAATATGCAATTAACGAAATGTAAATTATCAATCCGGTGTAAATCGGGTTTTTCAATATATAGAACATAGGGAAATTACACTTTATTTTAGTACAAATATTTTATTGTTTTATAGTTAGAAAAGTTAATTTTCACCCGGTGTTAACCGGATGTTAAAAATTATTTTTTTAGGTTTTAGGTCTTAGGTCTTCGCTTATTCAATAGGTATACGACCCTAAAGTCTTTACCTATCTATAACTGTCCTTATTAGGAATCCTAAAAGTGAAAAAACAAATTCCAAAAGTTGGAATAAACCTGTACACTTGAAGTGTTGAATGACATCCAAAGTGGAAGTGTAACATTGGGCAAAATAGCGATTTAACATCTGAAGTATAACTTTCACATCGTAAATGAAATTTAATACATCAGTAGCATAAAAACTTTGGCACAACTTTCTCCTCGTATTTGCTACGTCTGAGTGTCCTCCTTCCTCCGTGTCTTGGAGCAACAGAATAGCGTGGGCTTAATAGTTGAGGCATATCACAGTAGTTGGCGGAGCATAGTCGCAGAAAAGAAAATAAAAAACACTAAATTCACCATGCACATCGATCACCACAACTCGTTATGATGTATCGTCCTTGGTCTTTTACAGCGTTGAATGACTGTGTAGTCATAATCTCCAATGCTACGTACAGCTTTATTTTCATGATTATCACATTTGGTGTAGAAATTATATGAGGCAATTAAGATCTCGCTATCTAATGGTTTGATTTTCATTCCACGATGTATTGCAGTGTTTCTTACAAACCACGGTGAGTCTGTAATATTTCTAAGAATTTTATTTTGCAATCTTTGGAAAATATGGCGATTTGATCTAGCTGTAGCGGCCCATGCTGGTGCTGCGTACAATAAAATCGGTCTTATTGCTTGAAGATAGAGAATTCTCTTAGTACTTAGTTGTAATTTTGAATGTCTCCCTATTAAAGCATAAATATACTTAAAAGCTTAAAATTATTTTTGTTGTTTCGTAAACCAGTAAATGTTGAATGCTTTTAAATTAAACTACTGGATAGTTTGGAACTAAATTTATTTTATCTTCAGTCTTAGATAAGTTATGATTGACTAAATTTTGTCTGCTTAAAAAGCATGAATGTATTTTCTAAGCAGTATCTCTAACATCTTATGTAAGATTTTATATTGAAAAATATGGTGTATTAAAATTTATAAACCGGAGTAAATTGGGGTGGCTTTTATGCATTTTAGCTTTACGTACGTTACTATTATTCCTTTTTGATGTATACCAGATCTGCTACCTTTGCCTAGGAGTTGTTACAGTAGTTTCAAAAAATAAATGTGGTTTTTTGTAAACCAAAACAAGCTTGTTCTTTTAGCAGTTTTATTCTCACATCTATTTTCACTCTACTACTAACTCATTTATCACATTAAATTTACACAACGCGATTTCGTTTAATTATTCTTATTTCTGTTTGAACACCAAGACAAAGTTTGGTTATTTACTGGTGCTGGAACTTATTTGTCTCTTATGCATGTTGTACACTTTTACACAACTTCTAATGATAACGGACAGCAAGACTTGGTTAACTTTTATATAAAATTTCGCAATTAACTTGTAGGGATTTATATTTATTTTAAATAACCAGTGAAATTTAATTTTAAGTTAATTTCCTGTAAGCCTTCATTCCCCTAATTGTCAGTGCCAGAATATTTAAATTTGGTAGCGCGCGTAAGAAATATAAATTCTACTAGTGGGAGAATAAGTTTAAATATCGACGTTCCAGTAGAAAGAGAGAGAGTCTGGTAAGTTTCTGGGCGTGCTACTCAAACTTCCGCTTAGTAGTTACTGCTGGTTACTAATAACAACTAATAATATTTGGCTTAATAGCTATTATCTTGCTGCCACTAGACTCATCTACGCGCTGTAGGATACAGGATTGTATGAGCCCTGTAGTTTAATCCTACTACTCATTAATATTTTGAATTTTTGAGTTTTGATTCTAATGTTTCAGTTACCGCCCAAGTAGAGGCGTAGTATGTTAGCGTCAAGTTGACGCATTGTAAATAATTTAAAGAGTTTAATAAAAGGCAGTTTTAACCCTTCTTCGCTGCAATCACTATTTCTCAAGATTCTACACAACAGGAAGACAGTAGAACCTTACAAACTATTAAATAAGAAATTCTAAATTTGTGTTTGATGATGTTGTTAATTGCTTTATAGAAATTTCAGAAAACCTTTTACGAACGCATTAAAATGACTACTACATTCTTGTGATGCTTTCTGAGATTTTTACCATTATCTACTACTGCTCCAGAATGTAGACCTGCAAAGTGCTTTCTGTTAATATTAAACGTTAACTTTTCTTACATAACCTATTTATTTCACGTAATTAAAGATTTTAAGTTAGAAAGCTCAAAGTGTGTAAACAATGTAAACTTTCAAAACTTGATTGACGTATATACTCTGTTCTCTGTATAAGCATAATAATGAACGCTAATTATTCAGAAATATTTGTTATATGATCCTGAAAAATAATTACAAAATACGCATAAAATATATATTATCGTTTGACAGGTTATATGAGTAGCTTTGTGTTAATAAAGTTGTTAAACAATTGTAAGTGATATATTTTATTAAGGTATATTGACAAGCTTGTCCGAGACATGCATGCCAACATTTTATACTAAATATTTCAATGATTAATTTTCTTATGTAGCAGTTGCACAAAATTTGTCTGTGCTGATTCAAATGTTTTTTTCTTTAATGCTTTGAGGTTGTAGTTTTAGGCGCCTGTTTTTTTCCTAACTTATTTTATACTAAATGTTTACTTTTATACATAGCATATAGTCATGAGATACATTTAATCTGTAAGGAAACGTAATTTGCTTTACAGTAATTAGAACAATTTGAATACTTCTGTAAAATGTTCTTTGTTCTGTAGGCATATGTAAATTATATTTTAACATGCTTCATAAAATGAAAAATTTCTATAAATAAAAAAGTAGTAAAATGCTTGTAGTTTAGATGCTTGTGCTGAAAATGTTTCAAGTAGAGCCTATTTTTGTTTGGAGAGGCGACAAGGGAAATTTCGCAGATCTTGTCAAACACTTCCACAGAATCTCCAGATTTTAACAAGTTATAAATGGTAAGTGTCGTGAAATGTAATTGGAAATAAGAATTATGTATAGAATAATTTGGTTTTATATCTAATTATAATCTGTTAGATATCTATTAACTACATATTAGAACAATGCATAATTTCAATTTTATTCTGAGAAAGGTATTTTCCTTGATTAAACACTAGAAAGCTTAAATTATTCTTCCAGCTATGTATATTTATGGAACAGCAAATCAGTATGCGATAAAAGCTGTGATTTATTTGTCCTGTTTATAGATTACAGTTTAATTTTTAACAGTGTACGCATCATGTCACTTTTAAAAATGATTTGCAGAGGGATACAATTTCAACTATATGTATCCTGTGGTAGCCTCGTCATATTTGCAGAAATGAGGAGCAGTGCTTTGATATTTGCATACCGCTGTCTATCGTTCCTCAGTTACACTTCAATATACATTAAACCGAAAAGTTCCAAACGTGAAGGAGAGATACTTAACTCGAATAAATATGGACGGGCTAACTTAATAATTAGCATTTTTATCTGTGAAGTTTATTTTAATTTGTTTAATCAGTTATTTTATGATCTAGATCATTACTTTTACTTCTCTCTTTCCGTTTTACCGCCAGAATGCAAATTAGCTCGCCTGTATTTAAGTTAGGGTTTGAGATGGTTTAGACAGAGTGTGTTTCGCCTGGTGAAGCCACGTTGCTACGTGTTCCGTCCTAAGATAAGAGTTCGTGTCTTTGACCGTTTATTATTATTACCCATAAAATCTGACGCTGATGAAACTTTAAGGGCTAACTTCGGGGTTATTTTACTCTGAGTAACGTTTGGCTGGCAGTTATTTAGATTTAGTTTTACATTGACAATATTTTATATTTTGAGTTCTCGCCATAAATACTGGCTGATTTGTATGCACTAGGCGTATCTTCCGTTCAGTTTACTTAGTTTTAAATAAAAAGACCTTTTACACCCTTCTTACGTTTTGTTTTTCCTCTTTAGACATAGCGATGAATCTCTTACAGTATTATCAAGGATTAACCACACGTTATATTTCGTAAAAGGCAATTCCTTACATAATTATCAAATTTATATAACAGTTACCGAGAAAAGGCAAGTCAAAGTAATGTCTGTACGGTAAATTATGCGCTTTCAAGAATGACTGAATAGCAGTTAATTGACCTAGATTATTTAGAACAACCTGACGACAAAAAATAAAAGAAGTTAAAAATTCAGCAACATTGACAATAAATTGATCTTAAACTCTTTTAAAATGCAGAAGTAAAGGCTAAACCGAGCTTAAGTAAGCAAGTATTATGTAGAGTTATTGTTTTTTTACCCCGGAGAGAAAAACTTGAAATAATTAACTCTGCCCTCGTCTGGTCTGAAGTCTAGATCTTCCGACTGCCAAATAGATGTGTTTCCATTAACTCAACGACGGCACGCAGTGGAGAAGGCGAATATTCATTACAATCAAACTTACATTTATTGAAAAATTAGCAAGTTAATCATAAAAATTACACTGGTGTGCAAAAATTAAGGACGAGACAGTTTTTTCAATATAACTTTGTACAAAAGCTTTCCAAATCAACACATTTAATACCGTAAGATCCCCAATACGTAAGGACATGAGTAATGTAAGCAACATTTACTAAAAGAGAAATCAGAGGGATAAAAAGAAGCTTTATTGAAAACGTAGCATGGAGCTCAATGCGACTGAAGGCCGAAACATCCCTGTGATGGGTGTCCAGCAAGAAACATCCGGTCTTTAATAGGGGATATAATCTCCCTTGACTGCTAGGCAGGTTTCACATCATTTGTGCACGCTGGATATGTGGTTGTTAATGAGCTGTTGAGACACTGCTGCTCGTTCCTCTTGTAGCACCAATCGCAGTTTCGGAATCGTTACTGGTGATAAGTTACGTGCTGCCACGGGTCTCCCTAGTAAGTTCCGTACATGCTTGACGGGATTTAGATCCAGAGACCTTGCCGACCAATCCATGTGTTCAATATCTTCACTCTCCAACAGCTCTTCGACAGTAACTGTGCGATGAGGTGGAGCGTTGTCGTCCATGAAGAGGAACTGAGGACCCATAGCCCTTGTGAAAAGACGCATGTAAGGAAGAAGAACCTCGTTACAATAGCAGTCCCAGGTGACGAACTTCCTTGGGAGATATGAAGGTCGGTCCGGCTACCAAGCATTATGTCTGCTCGAACGAGAACTCCGCGACCTCCAAAACAGTCCCTTTTGATGATGTTGAAGGGGTTATTGCGTGTTCCCCGCTCTGTCCAGATGTGTATGTGTCTAGAATCGCAACTCAGACTAAATCTGCTCTCATCTGTAAAGAGTACTCGTCCCCATTCATTGTCTCTCCAATTCCGGTGTTCCCGGCACCACAGAGAACGCCTTTTCCGATAGGCAGGCGTTAGAGGTACACACCGTACAGGGCGTTGTGCAAACAGACCACCACCGTGCAGTCTTATGGCCACGGCAAAACGCGATATCGGTCGTCCAGTCGCCTGTGTTGTGTGTCTAGCGATTTCTCCCGCTTTCTGCCGCCTATTTCTTCTGGCCTGTAAGGCAATATACCGGTCATCTGAGGGTGTGGTTCCTCGTGGACGACCACTACTATACCCTCGGATAGCTGTTTCTGTAGTTTGAAATTGTCTCCAAAGTCGCGAAACGATGCTGTGAGCAATTCCGAACTCTGCAGCCATACTTGTCACACTGCGGCCTTCCTCCAACTTCCCAATGATTCGACCTCGGGTAAAAGCATCCAGATGTCGTCTAACAGATTGATTATTCGCCATTTCTCGCTGAGGCAGAAACTCGGTGTGATTTTAAGTGCTATTCGGCGTGCAATCTCTTTGCCAGAAATACTGATCTTACACCGACAACATGCTTTATACTACTCAGAGACTCCCCCATTACTTCTACCTGCATATCTGCGCATGTGCTACCGTACATCACCTTACTTAATCTCCTGATTGGTCTTTCTGTCCGCTCTGCCTCTTCGTTCGGCTGATATGCTAATTTTTCGACTTCGTTCTTAATTTTTGCACACCAGTGTATATTAGGTAAAAACTAAAGCTTTAAAATAAATAATTCAAGATACAATATTTAGTCATCTTCTAAAACGGTAACTAACTTAAATCAATTAGCAAATTTGTCTGTTAAAGTTGTAAGGATTTATTTATTTTTTAATCTAACCAGTTATTTTAAATTAAGTAATTTTACTGTAATTATCCCTTTCCGTTTTCCTGTCAGAATGCTAACTTTTAGTTCGTCTGTATTCAGTTGTTAAGTTGTTGTTGAGGTAATTTGTAAGGATTTATTTATTTTTATCTCACCAGTTATTTTATGTTAAGGAATTTTACTATGCGATATAACCTGAAGTAAGTTTAATTACAAAGTTATTTTTGGTGTGTTTTAGAGTACAGAAAAATTTTAGAAACGATTATCTTTTAGAATAATGCTATTCGCTTAAAGCTAATATGGAATGTATTGGGTCTTCAAATCCTGTTACTGTATTTTGTATATTCTAATTTATGCAACGCGTGCGGAATAATCTAATAATTTGCCCTTATACGGCCATGTAATATCTTGACTTTAGGGTGTTGCTTTAGATAGCTACGGGATCCAGACGATACCCGATTAGTCTATGGAAGCCGTTCAGGTATCCGGACCTGCTCTTTCCTGTCACCTGTCATTATCCCTTTCCGTTTTCCTACCAGAATGATACTTTTTAATGCGCTCGCATTGAAATGAGGTGGAAAGAAATACACTGCTGCCCACACAAATTGCAACACGAAGAAAGACAAGAGATATCACAACAAAATTTATTTAGTAGATAACATGTGGATCAAGTATCAAATGATTAAATTTATAGACTTCTGTGAAGTGTGGTTCCTTCCAGAATCAGTAGCCAGAGTAGCCGCCGTTGTTGGAGATCACCGCTACCACACGCCTCGGCATTGATTCAAAGAGACTTTGGAAGTACACAGTCCAGTCACATTAATGTGACCACCACGTACTTTCCATGTCAGAGTTAAATAACCAATCACAGAAGGCAGGTGGCAGCACAGTGCAGTTGAGCGTATATAAAGGCTGTGTGAGGGCTTCGGAAAACATTTCAATCGTTGGCGTAATGCAGAAACGAAGCGATTTATCCGACTTCCAAAAGGGCATGATCATTGGCTTTCGGGCCAAGGGTGGAAGCATTTCCGAAACGGCTGAGTTTGTGAACTGTTCGCGTGCCGCCGTGGTAAAAGTGTACCGTGCATGGCAAAATGGGACTGTCCAAAATCAGCGACGTGGCAAA
>KK112568.1:88447-110041 GCA_000611955.2 Stegodyphus mimosarum | reverse complement strand
CTTAGTAACATCTACAGGGAGGTTCCATCCTGCAAAAAAGAATAGTGCTTTATATATGGTAGGACTACAAAGGAATTACATAAAACAAATTGTTCCACCAAATCAAACAATAACTTGCGAAAATACTCTTCCCAAATGGAAGATTAAGATGCAGAAATCGGAGCAAAGTGCATAGAATTGACCAATCGTCGAGGTGTTGTCTTCCATTATGACAATGTTAAGCTCCTTACTTTACTCACTTCACTTACTCCTTACTTTACAAATAAATGTCAGACAAAAAATTATTGAGTATGTTTTGGATGTTTTGTGTTTGTGGCTCCCTCCCCTTATTTACTAGACCTTGTCGCCTCAAATTTTCATTGCTTCAGGTCACTCTAAAATTCTCTGAGAACGGCCTGGGGTTTACTTCTTTGGAGATTTCAAACAGCACCTCGACAACTTCTTTACGAATGGACCTAGTGACGGCTTTGAAAAAAAAAAGAGGAGCTTTTCAGCGTCCAGATATATGGCAAAAGTCATAGAAGAAAATAATGCTTAGGTAATGCAATGAATTTTTTATTAAAATTTTAGATACAATTTTAACATGAATATAGTAAAATTAACTGACAAAATTATTTCATTATTTCATATTGCATGAGATTAGAAAAACTATATTTATTCATATTCTGAAAAATGTCTATAAATTTAACTCTGATGACATCATTAGAAAGTTTAGTTTAAGGTATTTCTCCCTCCCCTTCTTCGCATGCCTTCGTGGTGTAGTAGTCAGCCCACTCGACGCGTAACCGAGAGGTCCGTGGTTCGATTCCCGACGAAGGCGTTGCTCATTTTTCATTCTTCTGCTTTCAAAACAATCCCTGATGACTCCGCAAGTTCACCAAATGATCTGTTTTGTTTCATTAAAATCATTGCATTTACTCTAAGATGATCCCTAAATGCTAAATGAAATAATACTTTCTAAACGTTTTCTAAATTTCGTATGGTATTTAGTTGAGTTAAATAAGCAACTTGTGGCCTTCGATAAGTAAGAGAAATTCGTTTTGAAAGTATGGAAAATAAATTTTTCCATTTCCAATATAAATTAAGTTTGTTTGGGAATAAAAAATTGTAATGTTTGATGTCAATAACAAAATGCAATAGCAAACACTTTTGTTTGCTTTAATGAAGATATCTTAAGATTTTTTGGAGAATTCAGTGTTTATGGTTTTCCTTCTCATCACCTGTTCCTAAGCATTTAGTTTTATATCCAACGAAAGGATAATAGCATATCGAAGACTAAAGTATGTTATTATCATGATAAACTGAAATATTGTTACACCAAACTCTTTTGCAAAAATCACGCAATTCGTTTTAAGACATTTGATAACCATCATTATAAGTATTCAATAGTAAATTTGACTATTTCTTCTAATCATGAAAATATAATATAAAATTTTTATTAAATACGCCCATTTAAAATGAAAACTGAGTTTTTAAGCTGTAAATCTAATGCTTAGCTGTCCTAACTTTATTATTTAATATTTATTCATTTTTAACTCTATAAAAAGTTCAGCAGAGTCTGTTTGAAACAAAAATAGGTTTTAATTCTCCAAATAGGTTTTCATAAAATGTTTTTCAATTTAATTAAATATGAAGCTGACTCTCTTTTGAAAAGGATCTCATATAAATTAAAAACGATGTCAGAGTTAAATCAGTACTGACATGAGATTTACTATAGTTTGGTCGAGTTAAAAACTACAAGAGAATTTTCTTTTCTGTGCTGCAGTAATTTCTTAACTGATTTTTCAATAGAAAAGTTTCAGGTTTTTACCAAAGGTACACTGATTGTAACTGCAGTGCAAAATAATGGATTGAAATATTTGTTTTTATTTCATAGCCAAAATTGTTTAATGTATTTCAAGGCAGGGGAATAATAGCCTCCTCAATTAAAACTGAAAGCCCTTGAGTCTTTATTTTCCAAAAGTTCATAAATGCAATCAATATTGAAGACGACAAGATTAGTAATTCAGAATTCTTGAAACATTTGCCATGTTCTTTCTCGGAGTTAAGTTCATTACATTTAGGTAGCCGAATCGATATGCTGACTGTTACACTATAAAAGAACATGGGAGGAATTTATGTTCTTTAAATTTCCTCAAACAGAAGAAGATTTCAGTGAGTAAAAACCATTCTCTGTCAACAAATCCAGATCTTATGACAAGTCATCTTTCTTCATTTTGGCTTCAGATGCTAATAATGAAGAAGAGAATATTTCGAGCGAGGAGTCTTTGAAAAATTAGGGCGTTGTCTTGACAGGAGAACATTTTGGGACTTTCGTATTACCAGATCGATAACGTTGACATTTATGTCACACCAACATATAGAAGAAATGCCATTAAAGTATGCTGTTTTATTACATTTATATTGGCTGAAAATCAGAATTTTATTTCTGTCATTAAGAGCAAGAATTACGTTTTCCTCCGTAGTTTTTAGTTTTTAGATCATGGCCCTATAACCTTGCAATAAAACAATCGTTTATTCCATATTTCTGAATGATAAAATTGCTCAACAAAAGTGAACACTTTTATTTAGTAGAAATGAAGTATTGCACTTTACTTACACAAATAAGAGCACAACGGAGGGGAAAAAGCTTGAGAACGGCTACAACTTGAAATTCAAAGTAAAATTTAGGGCAATTTTAAATTTGGCTTATATACGGGTTGTCAGTTTTGGTGGAAGTTTCGTAGCAAATTCTTACCTCTCGGTTTATGCATGACGGCGTACATTTGGAAATAAATATATGGCACTTTTATCCAAGGAATACATAAAGGGTTTCTCTGTTAAAGACAGTTTAACAATTGTCCGTCACTGAGAGCTATTCAGCGCTTTTCTTTATCAATCTTACGACAGTATTGTTTTAGCTATGTTTTCAAATCATAACTTAACTAACAGAACTTCAGTTTTTTTTATGAAAAATTGAAAAGCAACATCATCTGCATTAAAGGGGTAAGATGTGTACTGATTAATACGATTAGTTTGAGTGTAAAAATTGCTTCCTAATTTAGAATAGTTGTAAATAAGCTAGTTAAGTTTTAAAGCACTTTGCTGACTACAAGAAGGGCTAAGGAATCTAATCTCCTCGAAAAACAAATTCTGAAGCCCATTTGCTAATAGTAACTACGCTGCCCTCCAGAAGTTAAGGAACAGCATGTTTTTGCGTCTAATTTGAGAATGACGGAACTCAGAAACAAGAAATTTACAGGACATGTTCATTAAACAGTTCTTTAATAAATGTGCCATAGAATGTTTCTAAAGTTCTACAGAAAATGAATTACAACCAAAAATTGTACTCTTGGCAGAGAAATCAAGTCTTGGAAAAAACGTATATCGCAGTTTTTTGAGGAACTATGGGTTGGTAACATTACAAAAATGGGTTATAATAAGGAATGTGTTCTCCCCTAGCTGCAATACGCTGACGGCAGCGACGATCCATACTGTCAATTCAGTTGTCGGTCAGTGAAATGGGAAGCAACGACCAGACACGAAGTAATCCTTGTTCAAGCTAATCTAACGACCTTGGGGGAGGACTTAAAGCTACAACCTATCTCCAAAGGTAGTCCCAAAGATGCTCTATCGGATTCAGATTTGAGGATTGACCTGGCTATTCCATCAGCTCCATACCGTTACCCTCAAGATATTCTTCAGCATCCGAGTTCGATGCTGTAGCGCATTGTCGTCTATTAGAAGAAATCGAGGACCAATAACAGGGGCATATGGGGGAACATATTGATCAAGGATATCGTCTCGATGTCTCACACCAGTCAAAGTTCCTCCAAGGAACACATGTAGATCAATGTGACTACCGGTGAGTTGTTCCCTCCAGATCAGCTGACGACCTGAATCACTGTCCAGTGTGAACCTGGATTCGTATGTGAAGAGAACAGACGCCTATTGCTGACTGGTCCAGGAGACGTGTTCTGTTGTTCAATATAAACGTGTACCTCTGTGTCCTAGGGTCAAGGGCAAAAAAAACTGGTCGTCCTGCATACAGACCTGTATTGTGCAGGTGTCTGCGGACTGTAGTAGCTGAGATTTTTGTTCCTATGGCCACTAAATGATGTGCATGAGCTAAGGCACAGTAATGGTACTTCTCGTTCTGGCCGAAAGAACTAACTAACGGTCTCCTGCAGGTGGTGTAACTCTAGGTTTACCTGGAACACGTCTCCTAGACACAGAATCCTTGGATTCAAACTGATTCCATAGTCGGTGGACCACACGAGGAGAGACATTGAGACGTCTAGCAGCATCAGCTTGTGGCGTCCCCATTTCCACCCATCCGACCACCCGCCACCTCAAAAAATCGGGAAAACGACTTCTCCTGGACATTGATAGACCCTCCTGGGTGTTGTCTGCGGAACTGCAATCAGAACTGAAAATCAACACTTGTGAACAAAACTTACAGTTTTTGCATTTTTTCTCCAACTCCTATATAAGTATTCATTTCTATAAAATAAAAGTGGTAGCTATTGTTTTGCATACATTTTCTTAAACTTCGTTATTCTCATGCACATGCAATGTGAATTTAAACGTTACTGACATTTTTGTAATGGTGAGCTTTGAAAGACATGCTCTTCCTTAACTTTTGGAAGGCAATGTAGTTAATCAATAATAGATATTTTCTATAAATTCTTTAGCTATATACCTGCTTTCCGCAACTTTTTTTTAAATAGCATAGTTGTAAGTTTAATTTTATCGTATCTTCTCGCTTACTTTTCTCCCTCGTGTGTTCCCCCAGAAGCAATTTAGCCCCAGGTTTTGGAAATTAGAAAAAATATTAGCGCAAGTTTTTTCTTCTCCAATGCGTTCAGAGAATTTGTCCACATCGGGATTGTTTTCGGCTAACTAACAAAGATAAACCCTTGCAAACTACCGGCGAAGGTCCCACCGAACAACGGTTAAACTTTAAGACAGCCTAATACAAGAACTAACCAATCTCAGATAAGCTAACATAAACTGATATTTATTTTATTATTCCCCTGAATCAGCTGCACATTCACCTGCTGTAGTTACTTATGGATGATTTGAAGCTTGAGGAGTATCAGAGACAACAATAAGAACGGGCGAGTTTCAAGGTACAGGGAAGCATAAATGAATATATCTTATTAGATACTGTAATGTTAACACTGCTATGTATTCTTATTGGAATGTTGACCTTTTTTAAAGAAATAATATTGTAATAGTTAGCTTAACTTATCCGTGACCACTTTTAATTTGCTATATTCTTACTGTAATCGCGTCCTTCGGAAATTAAATTATTCGCATAATTTTCTCCTCGTGATTTTTTGAACGACAAAATTAATAAAAAAGGGGGGGGGAAATATTCAAGTACGATATTTCTAACTCGAATGTTTCTGGTAAAAGTAGTCAATATACATGCCTCTTTCTCTCTCTCTCTCCTAGCGGAACATTTTGAGGAAGTATCTTTATGAGCATTCAGTGGTGCTTAAGATAACAAAATTGCATTATTTCTTTGCTCTCTTTAAAAAATTTCGAATGTTTTCCTCAGCCTTGTGCTATTTTATGCAGTAAATTGTGAGCCCACGTTTTATGGTTTACTTATGTTGCAGCATTACATGGAGAAGGTAATCACTTTTCACTGTACCCAAACGGAACACTTTTCACAAACATTTTTTTTTCAGGTAACCACTTTTCACTGTACCCTGCTCGCACCGAAACGGATTTTATGAATCGAAGCTGTTAAAACTTGAACAAAGTTAGTTATGTTTGAAACTGTCGTACATGAGTCCTTTATTTTCATACATTTTTGCGTTTTTTGAGATTTAGGGCTTAAAAATGTTCAGTAGGTTTCATGTACTCAATGAAGTCGACTTAACTAGTGTTGCCAATTTCACGCTATTGCAGAAAGCTAACTAGTTAATCTAAACCCTTGATACTTAGAATTAAATGCTTTTTTGAAAAAAAAATCCAAAAGAATTTCCCATTTCAATGAATTTTGGAACTTAAAAATGTTATGAAACTCATTTAAAGATTGGTTTGGTACAGTTTACTTGACAATGGCAAAACGCTCGAGTGCTATCTACCTTTCATTTAATTAAATATGCGCATTATAATGTGATTAGACAGAGATGAATGTAATCATTAATCATGAAATTCGGAAACAGACCAATGAATAATTCCACAATTATTGCATGCAGGTTAACTAAGGGCATAAAAATCTTAACCGAAAGATAAGAACAACATAATTCAATCATTTTTAAAGCAAAAAACGCACAATTTACAAACATATAAGAATAAAGAAACTGAGCTCACTGACCCGAGCAGCAGAGTGGATATACATATACATATATTTATATAATTTTGGTAACCTCGATTGCAACCAAAATGCGAGATGCACATCTGCATGCTATAGTAGCCCTATATACAAAATTTCAACGTTCTGGGGTTACTGGTTTTTGAGTTATGCGAGATACATACATACGTACCTACGTACGTACACGTACGTGCAGACGTCACGAAAAAAATCTCTTCAGAATCCATTTTAAATCCGTTTTATAATTATTTGGGGGGAAAAGAGTCCTTTATTCTGTCCTTACGTACGAATGCCACTCAAAAACATCGTTAAATTGCATTCGATAGAGGTCGAAATAGATACTTTCATTGAAATATGGTACCCGAAATTTTTCTCGATTACAGTACTTCCTTTTTACTTTGTACAAGGAAGTAAAAAAACCTTCATTGTCCTGTATCCTGTATGTAGATCCTCGTTTTGAATTGTTCCACACAGAGAAGAATAGTTAAATTGGAATTTAATTATCTATAGATCATAATTGCTTAATTTTCTTTTACATTTCGTATTTGTAATTTTGTTTTCAAGTATACTGTTATAATGTTAGTACTCCGCATGTTTAATTTATTTCTATTAATGTGATATTCTTTATATTAATACGTATTAAGAATTAATATATTAAGTACGTAACTTCAAAACTTAAGGGCGGTATATTAAGACGCTGATTTTATATGAATTTTTTGTAAAAGTAGGTTTAACTGCAGAAAATGCGTGAGCCGGTGGCAACGTTCCATTTCGATTCCATTCTTCTCTGGTTTTGCGCTTCGTTCTCCGCGCGCTGGTCCTCAAGAGGTTAAACGTTGGCTAGCAAAGTGGCTAAAGCCGAAATAACATTAGCTGGCGATAATACGTAACTGCAGTGCGAGGCTGTCAGGACCTTTAGTTCTAAAAGATTGAAAACCTCGGCTTAAAAATACGCAGCAATTAATTTACATTTTGGTAAGGACTACCGAAAGAAGAAGTTATAGTGCAGTCTCAAATCATAATAACTGATTAATGACCATAAAATCCTATATTTTCCATTTTTTTCGTACCAGAATTTAAACAAATTGATATCAAAGATCTTAATGACCTCGGATAAGATTTTAAATTCCATAATTTAAATGCATAAGCCAGTTCTTGCAGAAACTTATTGAAGGTTCTTCGACTAAATTCATCTTCTACAGAATTTAATTTAATTTTATAATCTTCAGATCCATCGCCGGCTTTTGTCTCTTACCTCGTTCCAGGAATCTGTAAGCAAAAATTGTTTAGCTGATAACATTTAAACTGCAAAATATGCACGTACAAGAATAACCATGCGCAATTCACATTTTCTCTTTTTTTTTACCTGCTTTCTGGTTTTATATGAAAGAGTGTGTAGAAACGGAAGTGTTTCAGTAACTACCTGCTAATAGAATTCGTACATAGGTAGAAGGACAAAATACACCATACCTCAACGACACTAAATCTATGCCTAATGTTCCAGAATTAAATTTTTATTTAACTTTATATGCGTTGACTGAAGAGCTTAACTTTAAATCAACTCATTTACAGTATGCTATCTTTAATTTTCATTTAGAAAATTCACTAGGTGAAAAATGTGTAATGCCCTTGCCGGGACTCGAAACCTGCACTTCTCGAATACGCGTCGAATATGCTTCCAATTACATCACGAGGGGATGTGGAAAGGAGGGAGAACATACCTTATATATTTCCCCTTTTAAAGGGCGACTGGGAATTGGGGTACACAACCGGCAAATCCTGGTGGTGACGAATTATCATCCACCACCCTTTAGTTTTGGCTCCATTTGTAGAGTCATTAGCTTATATCAATGCAGGAATATGGAAAATGTGAAATGTCCTCGCCCTCGCCGGGACTCGAGGTTTGGATCTCTGGAATACACGTCGAGTGTGCTACCAATTACACCACGAAAGCATGCGAAGAGGAGAGAGGAAATATAATATTAACATATTCGAGATATTAAACTTCCTTCAATATGCTATAATTGAAAATATTACATTTACTTAGATTTAACTTTACATAGAAAATGCATACACGCATATTACTTTGCAACTGCGTAAACGTTTTGGATTCATTGTAATTTTTTCAATTAAATTAACATAATCTTGTTTAAGTCACAAACAATAAAAGTTTTTAAAGTAGGTAACTGCATCAAGAAAAAATGCTTCTTTAGCTGCAAATATCCTCGCTTCAGGTAAGAAAATGTATACTAGCAACTATACATGTACTTCTAACATACATACAATAAACTTCTATTTGAAGAAATAAAGCAAGTTTTCAGTTTTGTTTTTGTGGAAGTCAGATATTCTGTATCTCGAAGATTTGCCGTACGGTTGGCCGCCAGATGTAGGATTCTGATAAGTCTAGAAGCTTACCTGAATGTTATTCCGATCCTACTAGACTGCCAAACGAGTTAGCGCTTCAATCTGAATTCAAATGATAAAATGTTAAGAAGGTTCAAATAAACTTTTACAAATTACTTTAAACAAATAAACTTTACAAACGACACTCGGAGAATTGCGGGTATTTAAAATAACATAACATTGAAAGTTTATATTCAAGTACTTAGTCTGGGACTACACAAAAGTATACTTAAGCTAGCTCAAGTAATTGGTGACGCGGGCGTAAACGTCGGCTAACAAATTGGTTAAAGTTGGAATAACTTTGGCACAGCTGGCGATGGGACGTAAGTGCAGTGCGAGGCTGCCAGAAATTCTGGCTCTAAAACATTCAAACAATTATCTTAAATAAGCAGCAACTAATTTGCATTCTGGTGAAAGCTACTGAAAGAAAACGTTATAGTGTAGTTTTAAATAATAATGAACGGCTAATAAACATGAAACCCTACAAATATAGTTTTAAAATTTACTTCATTAGTTTTAGTGTTATTTACTTTTTATCACTTTGCTAGAAAGTACAATTGGAAGCGAATTACGGTAATTTATGCGCTTTCATTTAAGGAAGTCACCTGTATCCTGTTGACCATATTTTTACTTCTTTGTACTAAGTAAAGGAAGTATTATAATCGCGAAGATTTTCGGGCACCATATTTCAAAGAAAATATTCATTTTGACCGCTATGGAATGCAATTTAACGATGTGTTTGCGTGACATCTGTACGTAAGGACAGAATACAGAACTCTTTTTACTAAAACGGGTTGGCAAAAGGATATAAAATGGATTCAGAAGAGATTTTTTCGTGACGTCTGTACGTACATACGTACGTATGTATGTAGGTATGTATGCATAACTCAAAAACAATTAGCCTCAGAACGGTGAAATTTTGTACATAAGACTTCCATAATATGTAGATGTGCATTTCTCTTTTTGGTTCCAATCGGCCTCACCAAAAGTACTCACGCACAAACATATACATATTCTATTACTCGGTACCGTGAGCTCAATTTCTTTTATTCTTATGTTAGCAAACTGTGCATTTTTTGCTTTAAAAATGATTGAATTATGTTGTTCTTATCTTCCGGTAAAGGTTTTATGACTTTAGTTAATCTGCATACAATAATTGTAGAATTATGAACAATTTAGAAATTTTTAAGTGCGGCTAAGCCTAATTTTTCCATAGCAGCCATATTTGTTTACATTTGAAACTTAGCAGAATAGTGAATTAAGTCAGGTTTTACTCCTTCAGTGTCTTTTTGCCGAAAGGGACCAAAAATAAACTTTCAGTTTGCTTGTTTTTGCGTGGAAACTCTAATTTTATTCATAATTTTTTTAAAATTCTTTCAGCTGTATTTGATGTTTTATATATTTCTATATTCTTCAAATTTTAATAAAGGAATTTTGAGGTTTTATGTATTTTTGCCCTGCCGCGAGGGGTGAACTGAATTAATTGAATTAGAAATGTATCTCTAATGAAATTCTAGTAAATAAGTTTAAAAGAAATGCTGGAAAAATGCATATAATTTAATATACCATACAGGAAAGTCACGTGATATACGCATCAGATTTTTTTTTGATTTATATACCCAGCACAGCTTTTGCTTTTTAAAGACTTGCATTTATTCATATATTTAAAGTAATCGTGACAAACACAACTTACATGCACTTAGAAATCCATGCTGGGGCATAGATTTAATCTGAAGCTACTAACGATACACTCATATGTCTATAATGTTATCATTTATCCACTTGTTAAATAAAGTACTATTAATTCTGTGTTTCGTAATGTTTTCCTTAGTTCTTCTCTAATATTAAACGATGTATCTCAGAAATAGTGACACGAGTTTACTACATATATACAAGTAACAAAATATCAAAGATCCGTGCAACTGTGCCTATTTCTCTCAAGATAAAAATTAGTAAAGTGTTTGTCTTTTTTTCTCTCCACGTACATATTTGCATCTAAATGTTTTGATGACTCCTCAAGTTATCCTTTCTCATTTTGTTTCTAATTGAATTATTTCAAATTCCTTTAAAATTTCACAATGTTTTTTCAATATTTCATTACCGCATGAGGGCTTCATTGAGATCAATGTTTGAATAAAACTGTAAACAAAGGAATCTGTGTATTTTTAATACTGTTGCGGAGGAAAAAAATATCTTATAAATCAATTAAAAGGAAAAAGAGTACTTTTATTCATAGCCCTTAATTAAAGGAAACTGATTTACCTCATTAAAATGAACCTAAGAAATATTTAATGATAAAACGGCACAGCCGTTATAGTGATAAATTAGTCTAAAGTCATTTTCATCAGACCGGATGTCTCGCAATTCTTTTTCTAATAAAACTAAAACATTCATGGCTTACCCTAAAATAAACAGTTTGTTAGGCTGTTAGAATGTGGGGTTATTTTTTATCCTAATTACGGAGTTCGTAAGTTTTTCTAAGAATGCCCGTGTGAGAAACGTTTGAATGCTGGATTCTTTTCAACTGAAAGAGAAAAAAATGGTGATTAGTTGACCGCAGACTGCACTCAGAAGCAAATAATCGCAGTTGTTTGGGTCTTTGAGCTTGCCTTAATCTAAACGGAGTGAGAAACGTCGTCGAGCCTGGTGAATATTTAATTGACTTTTTTTTAAAAATTTAGTGAGAGTTTGTAAGAAACTTTATGGTGTTTTTTTTCTTTCATTCATTCTTCTTTTTTCTTTTCTAGAACTAAGGTAAGTAGAAGTTTTATAAGAGACAGTGTGACTTTGATCTTCTATTGATTACAAACCGAAACGGGAAAAGGACCTCTTCCAAGTTCCAAACAAAGGAATGAGTAATGTTTATCTTAGAATAGTACCAGAAAATGTCTGTCAGATGTGTATAAATATTAAAGAGGAGAGTTATCTGAATAATTCTCTCTACAAGAGAAACTAAAATAAGTCTCAAACCTTTGATAGCTGATGGTATATCCAAGATAAATGCAAATAAAAGATTGATACAGAGCGTCTTGAGTGTCTCTGATTCATACCGTAAGTAAAGTATCGAGATTTCTAGTCCAAAACATTGACCCATTGGATGGGTCTTTTTCAAGTGAAAAGAGACTCTTAATAGAATCGTTAAGGAAAATTTTCTTTATTGTCCCAACAAAATTTGAATTGTCCTGTCTAAGCTACACATACAAGAAGAAAAAGTAGAGTTTCTTTAGCTGCACAACGGTTAAACTCCGAAAAATATAGCGGGCGGTGTAAGATTTTTGTTTTATCATTTAACCTAATTTCACCTTGGTGGGTTTCTCAACAAGAAACAATTTGCCTTGACGTATTGAAGAAGCCTATAATTGCAAAGGAAGTTGATCGAAAATCTTAGGCAACAATAATTTAGTAGCGCGTTTCTTCTAAAGGAATTCTTTAATGCCTCCTTGTCGCCGTGGGAGTTGATTCGATGAACGATTCCTTATTCATGCAAGATACAGTAAGGTATCACAATACAGGGCACGTCTTCCAGCTTTTAAATGAATGCTTGCTGTCCGAGTTACAAGTCTCAAATGATGTCCTTGGATGAGGTCGACGAATTTCTCTGCCTTGAATCTATATGATTTTGTACTCTTGGGATACATTAAGGTACTGGTCTTCGGAGGAAAGAAGAACAAATCACAATTTAGTCCCAATTCCTCTTATGTAATGTTCACATTCTTTTTCGAAAAAGAATTATATTATCTAGCTATATACCTTGAAAGAAGAAAAATATTACATGGCTACGGATAGTGACTTCAGTCTTTATAATGATTATATAATTTAGGTATATGAATTTATAACAAAAATGTTTCAGAAAAATAGATAGAAGATAATAATAAAAAAGCAAAAAGTAAATGGCTAAAACGTTTTGCTTTTGACATATCAAGGAATAGTTATTCGGTTACAAAACCTAATAGGTTTTTCTTTGAGTAACAAGAATACTACCTATTTTCTCTCAGAAAGACCTCTATGATATTATCCTTTCCGTTAGGACTATAGACTTCGCGTACATTGCTGTAATCGGTTAAACGAAAATAATGACGAAATCTGGAGCAATAGGAATCATTCCGAAACTTTTATTTTAAAAAATACTGGTTTATTCTGGTTTACTTTCCGAGTTTTAATGCATTTATCCTTAGTAAGCTAAATGCATTCGAGTAAAAGAAGTAAAGAACATTTTCACTTTCTAATAAACTGTTTTATAGATAATAAAATGGAATGCATCCGCAAAAGAAAGGTGCACATCTGTAGATTGTCTGTTAAAATTTATATATTCTATGAAGCTTCTTGTATGGTTTTGTGAAAGAAAATTTTGATGGTAATAAAACCTTTCAGTTTTTGAAAGCATTGTAAACACTATAGTTAGTATCCAGAAGTCACATCTAGCAGCTATTGACTCAAAATATCTCCAAGAAGTCCTTTATAAAAGAAGGGAAACTTCTGCACTGTTTTTAAGTGCAGTGCGACAAAGAAGCTTCAAAGCAAAATCGCTCGAAAATACAGACGAAACTATGTCAGCGTTTGACAGCAAAGGTCATAAGAAAACTCACAGCGGAGAGGCAAGTTTTTTCAATGAAGTAATAACGAACTTATGCAAGGCTATACGCCGTGTCTACAAGGGTTTTTACCCGGGTTTCACTTTTGTAAAATTTGGTCGTACACATATATTTCCCATTACAAAAATGTTTCAAATGATGCGAAGCTTCATGTTTTGGCACTTTTAAACTTAAATAAATAGATTTTGTAAAGACTGCGAATTCTAACTTTTTGGCACATTCCTTCGGCCTTTATACTTACATTTTAAAAAACTGTACTTGTTATAAAAAACAAAACAAAATAGGTTTGAATCCGGAAGTAAAAAATGACTTGAATATTTGATATAGAATTCGGAAATAATATACAAGGGCCGTACACAAATTTGAGAGAGAAACTAAAAATAAGCAACTAAAAATAAAATAATATTGTTTAGAAAAGTATTTCTAATACCAAGAGATTGCGTGACGAGTATTTCTATGCAGATTAATGTTAAAATATTGACCAATACAATTTTTTTCAAGAAGAGGAACTTATTCACAGAGTCTTATAGAATTCGTGTTCTAGAGATCATGGGCAGGCTTCATTATTATTTGTACTTCAATGGACGTTTTACTATTACTAGATTAGGATTAAAGAGTGAAAAACAACTTCATGAGAATGTTAATAACATAATTTTAAATTTCGAGAACATATAAATTGCTTGTGTGAAAACTCTTCCGGAATGCAAAATGTAAGGAAATTATAAATAAAGGTAGGAGAAAAACGTAAAAGAGTATCATTAAACGGCATTTAAGTAGCAAACATCAACCTCAAATTATCGTATCTTGTTTAATAAACAATCCTTCGATGTAAACTCAAAACGACGTCAAATATTGCAAATTTTCAAATCAAATATCTCGTCAGTTTTTGTCTTGCGGCAGTCAAACGTTTTGTGTTTTACTTTATAACTAGTGCAAAATGTTTCTAAATATAAGCAAAGAGACCTCAGAAAAGTGTAAGAAGACAAATTTGATATTTTACACAAGATTAATTTTTTTTAATTTAAAAAATATGGAAACATAACATTTGAGCAATTTAAAACATTTCGTAGCTGGAACTATATGTCTACGACCAACAGTTGCGAAAATAAAGCTCAGGTAAAGACTTTTGTGGATAAGATAGTATGTGCATAGTAATGGTAAGTATGTGTGAGTATGATAGTATATGCAGAGTAAATTGAGGGTTATCTATGTCTATTGCGCCTATTAGAGTCATTTAAAAGGTACCTAATTTCGAAAAATAATTCCACTTTAATAAATATAGACAATTGTGACTTCAAACTACAAAAATTCCAATTTCACGTATTTTGCACAATCTGAAAGCACACAGAAACGAGGCACAGTCATATACATTTGTATGAGGGACATAAAAAAGCAAGTACTTGACGCAATATGTAATGATATTCTTGAACCCAACAGGAAAATGCCACTTTGATATAAACTTTGTTAATAAACTAATTATTTTCTTAGTGTTCTTCGTTTTGTAATTCAGAGAAAGACTAACCAGTGAAATTTACTGTTTTTCATTCTACGTGTTTATGCAGATCCAACATAGGAACCTGAGATGAAGCTTCTATCAGGTACTTGGAACTCATGGGCCCACCAGCACCGAGCGGTAAAGTAGATGAACAGTAGTATTCAGACGTGGGTTCGATTCCAGGCGAGGAGACTCAAAGCATGGGCGTTTTCATGGTTTTCCTTTGTGTAACGTGTATCCGAGGCAGTTCCCTTTAGAGAGTTCTCCACAAAAGCATTCTTTCCTTAGGCAGATAGCTCTAGAGGGCTTTGTCGTAATAAACCAAACCAACTCCCAACCCTTCTGGCGAGCTTGGATGCTGATAAGGTGCATTACCTATCACAAGAAGGTTTTTCAATAATAATGTTTCAATAATAGATAGTTTTCGTGCAATATTTCTTCACATCTGGGGCGAAGACTTCATAGATGCACTTGGTAAAAAATTGCCCAGTTACCCGAACCTTATAGTTAGCTCTCCATACAACGAGCAGTTTTCATTTAATCATGCTGTTTTTTCAAAACCCCTAGGATTCTCTGGCTGTAATCAAATAATGGTTTGACTTCCAGTCTCCATTTGAGTTTCCTCAGAGAAAATGAGTTACTCTGTCTTCACTGACTTTTATCCAGGTAGATAAAGCTATCTCCTACTGGCTGATGTATGCTTTTCTTGCCTTTTTTACCAGAACAAAGATATTTCGCTACGTGCTGAGGAAGAAATTCCTCAGCTTTTGCGTAGTCACAATAACTCTATACAAATGTCTCAGCAGCCTTTTGCTTAATACTCGTAGTTTTTCTATGCCTAACTATTCTACGCATACCACTTCTTTTCTTAAATCACCATCTACTAGTTTTGAAAACATCTGAATAAGAGCACTATAAGTACCTGGGTAAATTTTTATTCAGTTTTCATACAGTCGCGCTACTTTCCCGCAATTGTTCACAAATCGCACCAGATGATATTTGATCGTTTTCCCAAATAAGCAACGATTGCTTCTTCTTCTTCTTGAAGTCTGTGGTCTTCGTTCAGTATCTTTCAGCCATTGGTAACTCATCTTGTACCATGAGCGTTTTTGACCATTCTTTATTTTTGAGAATAGTGCAAATCGTTAATTTTGCCATACCAAACTGAACAGAAAGATTAGAGATAGGAACACCATTCTCGTAATTTGTCCATAATTCTTTCTTTGATACTTTCATGATTATAATCATTTTCCTTTTTATCTTGCTGCTATAATCTTCTTTGGCCGTACAGTACCTTATTTAATAACTTATGTTACATGGTAGACATCACAATAGATTGGTTGGTTGGTAGCGTTTTTGTATATCACAGTAGAACTCAAGTAAAAGCAATAGCAGATATGTGATACAGGAAATGACACTCTCCGATCGACCTTTCTTTCGCTTCGTCGCCGTAGTATGTTTATGCACAGATGTTTTTGTTATGAAGTCACTTTACACGAATCTCACATATCTCGCGACCTTCTTCCGCATTTTGAAGTACCGTCTGATGCCGGCAGACACTATTACTCATAAAAAACATGTTCCGTTTGGAAAATTTGTTGGTCAGCCGATTTGTTCGCAAGGTGTTCGTGATACAAATTAGCAATGTACACACTGTAATTTTCACATACAATGAAGAAATTATAACAAAATTTGAAGAGGAAATGAAGACTTGGTTTCTGATTTTGGGTAGGGGTTAAAAGTTCTTGTAGTCATACATAAAAATAACATCGCCCTTTGAATAAAATTGACGCGAAAAAAGTACTTCGCTGTGCAAGGAAAGTATTATCGATAATGTGAAATATTTTTCGAAGCGTTAAAAACATAAAGTGAGAGAAAAAATGTATTCCTTGCTCGAAAATTTCTGGAGTAAAAATATTTCATCACGAAATAAATGTTTTATAAGTGAATTGGTTATATTATACCTCGAAGGTTATGCTATACCGCTTCAAGTCTTCGCAATTACATTTCTTGCTGCAAGAAGCTTTTACGTGTACTTAACGAAATTGCAAAGATATATTGAAAATAAATAAAGTTATATTGCATTCCTTTAACTTTTTGTTACTATACGCTAATTTCTTCTGAATTATAATTCTCATTTTAAAATGAGATACATGTGTTATAAATTATTTTGTAATAAATTTTGCAACCAATTCATATGAAACATTCAACTTATATCGAGTATTTTTGAATACATTAGATAAAATTTCGCATAAACTTTGATAAGAAAATATAGTTCAAATAACTTTCAGTCACAGAAGAAAAGTAAAGTAATTTAGTTCAAAAGTTTAATAAAAGGCTGTTAAAATTTTCTGTGCATATTTTATGGTTTTTAATCGGTTTGAGAGCTTTGGAACAAAAGAAATCTTTACATCCAAATCAAACTAGCAAATGCTTTCTTAAGGAAAAATTTGAAAACATTATAGATGGATGATGATAACAAATAAAAATACAAGGAAATTCGCTACAAATTATTAAGTGTTTTTGTAAACATTAAACATTTCTTATAAAATCTTCTATGAAATAGAACGCTGATATTCCCTTGTCGCTTTCTTTTTTCATAGCATTTGAATACTTTTCGGCTGCAATACCTTAAATTTTATATATTGATGGAAAGACATTGTGATTAGTCTATGTTAAAGAGAAGAAATTAAAAAAATTAAACTATTTTTCTGAACTGACTGTAAGGAAATTATAAAATGGATCTCACTATTCTAAATTATTTGCATATTTGCCCCCTTATCTCTTGCTTAGCTGTCTTTCGGATTTACGATGCACATTTATTTCTGCAAGTTATATAATACAGACATACATATATTTAAACAAGCATAAAAAAGTAACTGAAGATAGCCCTTCGAAAAAACAAATAATGCATAAAATATCGAAAACATCTTTTTGAAAGTAATTAAGGAAAACAAAAGCCTTTCAATGCGCGCTTATAGATGCAGCAATTAATAGTAATACATAAAGGAGGCAAGCGTCAAAGCATTGCAACTTCCCCACGGAGAGCAAAAACACGAGGAAAGCAGTAACATATCATCATTGTTAAGGCGGAGAACAACCAAAATATGAAAACAGCGATAAAAGCTAAGCAAAATAAATAAATAAAGATTGAAGACATATTGTTATTTTAATCATGATCCTATTTTTCATCGGAAAGAGATGACGTTTTGTTTCTTTTTTCCCTTAAAATTTATCGTTATATCTATATAAGCAAATGCAAATATTATATTCAATTTGGAATAATGATTTCGCAGAAAAATAGCAAAATTGCTAATACAAATAGCATTGTAATATATATGTATATATGTGTGTGTGTGTTTGTGTGTATGAGTGTGTAAAAAGAAATGAAACTAGAAATACCAAAATAAATTCTATTAAATTGTGTGCCAATTGCTAACACAAATAATGTAATAATGCAAGTATATTATAAGAAATATTTTTAGCTTTCATAGTTGGCAAGCCTAGAAGGAAAAGAGCAAAATGGAAAAAAAAATTAAAATTCAGACTGCAACAAAAGCATAAAATGTGATAATGTAAGTAATATGACAGTGCAAGTATAATTTTTAGTAAAAATTTTAAAAAATAAGTAAAAGTTATTGTAAGAAATATTTTTAGCCTTCTTAGTTGGCAAGCCTAGAAGACTGAAAAATAAAACAAGTCAGTTGAAACTGAGATTGCAACGAATGTATAAATGGAATGTTTAATGTATCACGCAAAATTGAAGCTTATGTCAGGAAGCTAAATATAATTTCTTAGGATTAACAGTTTTTTAATTTATTTCTCGAACAATTCTAACAGTTAAAAAAGTATCACATTTTGATTTACTTAATAATTAAAGTTACAGTTACAAAGTTAACATTTAATTAAAGTTAAAACTAAAATGGATTTCTGAATCAAATCTACTCCAAAAGCATTGCCAGATACAAAATCTAAGCAGAATAAACATAATTAGCTACAATAGCCAGAAGTTGATGACTAATGTGGAAAACCCAAAACAGTTTTATTTGCAACAAGAAACATTTGCAGGTTTTTATTTATTATATCAGTATTATTTGTTATGTTCGCATGTCTTTAGTTTTTTCTTTGTTACAAATAAAATATATATTAGCCTTCTATACATTTTGCCAGCTCCCAGCTGTTTTAGAGTTTTATTTGTAACTGGCATGGTTTATTGTAACCTGTTCGTAACAGACTTGTATCTGGAATGCATTTTAGTGTTTATTTTCAGATTAATGGACTTTAAAAAGTGTTTTAAGTGAATTAAAAATTTTTGAAATTTTTCCAGAAATTGTAGCGTTATTAGGTTATTTAGAAACAAGAGAGATGAAAAATGAGCAATGCCTTCGCAGGGACTCAAACCACGGACTATACCACGAAGGCATGACAAGAACGCGGCAGAAATACTTTATAAAATAAATTATGAAAACGATTAAAGTGTTGTCTGCTTTACAGTTACCGAGTGTGGCTTCTTTTGCCAGTGTGTCAGCCCTCTCATTACCATTGAAACCTACATGTGCCTTAATCCAATGTATCTTAATATTGTATTTTGTACTGTAAAGAAATTAAACTGCAGGGCTCTAGAAGAAAGACTATTGAAATTTTATACAATAGTGTATATGAAAAATGGAAAAGCAATTGGGAATCCTCGGAGAAAAGAAAAATTATATGGATACTATACAGACTTTTAAAGGAAGAAAATGCTATACTGATATAGATCTGAATCAGGTTTTGACAGGACATGGACGTTTTCCCATATACTTGAATAGATTTGCCTTGCAGGAAAACAGTCTTTGTCGGCTATGTGGAGTAAGAGGAGATAATGTTCACTTCGTTGAAACCAGTGGCTTAACTGCAAAGCATTAGATATAAAATGAAAATCGAATTTCCAAGAGACCTTGAGGATTATAGTAAAATGCTGCTTTATTCCAGGGAAATAATGAATATTATTAACGCACAGAGATACTTGGCTGGAGTAGATGTGTGATGATGTATATCGGTTTTCTTTTCTTATTTGTCGATTTATTACATGTTCAACTGTTTATTCTTGTTTTTTTCAGTTTGTTTTTTGTTTTGTTGGGCTGGCCTCTAAAAGCTTTGTGGCAGAACCATCGGCCGGGGGAGCTGGGAGCTTCGTCTTTGTAGTAACAATAGTAACTGTTGTCTGCTTCCTGACAAAGAGATACAATTTTACATTATCCTTCCATTCTTTGCCTCTATTTAAATCTCCTTTTTTTATTGTTTATATTTGATAATTTCGTCTTTTGCCTTTTAGGATTGCCAACCAAGAAGGATAAAAATTTCTTAATTTAGTTTCTCTCTGCACATATGTATGTTTAATTTTAGCCTGTAAAAAATTACAAATATGTCACTAATATTTAGAGATATTTTTTGAGTAGTTGATATGAATAGGAAAAACTTTTATATTGTTATTTATTAAATAGTAAATAAACGTTTTCAAAAATTAATAAAGAACAAGTGTTTTTTTAATTCGTTATACTTTTAAAAGAACAAACCGAAACGAAAAATTTAACGGGAACAAAACATAACGAAAAGTTGTTTTTAAATTCCACGAAAATACTCAAAAAAAGTTATAATTTTGAAAGCACGAAAGTGAACTGCAGTTCAAATTACCGCTTATATCACTAGTTCGTTGCACAAAAAAAAAGTAAGGAAGTACCATTCGGTACCCGTTAAGTGCGTGTGGCATAAGGTGTCAAAAAGGAATTTATAGAGAAAGAAGTGAGAAATGTCTTATTTTATCTTGATTAAAATAAATCTCTCACAGAGATTGTAAAATTAAGTAGTAGACAAGTTAGTACTACACAAAAGACTGTCAAAAAATAAATAATCCTGTTGGCATTATACGGAATACCAAAGAAAACCTAGTACGGTAGGAACAGAAAATGAGGGTTATGAGGATGTTTGTACTGATAGAGAGAAGTTAATTTTTTTTATTTACAAACAGTAAAACATACGCCATATAAATGGGAAATGATTGCTTTCTCGAATGAGGAAAAATATAACCTAAACAGTCTTGATGATAACAGGTGCCGCTGACATGATTTAAATCAGAAACCTAAAGCTTTTCTTAAGAAGAAAAGCAGGAGAAGGTGAAGCGATGATATGAAAATGTTTTGGTTACGATGGAAAACAATTCCGGTGTTAAAACTAATCAGCGTTTGGCATCACAAGCTACTAGTCCATGCTCTATGAATGTTAACTATGCTTAGGACATTATTAAACCACCGATACTGAATTCTTTAACAAAATGATGTCTTGTGATTTTCGCTTGACTGAAGAAAATAATGGTCTGCAGGTAATAATGCTGCCACGTACTGCCAATAAAAAACAAGTATGTAATTTAGTAGCAAATATTTGCAAACCTCCTTCGTAGTAAAAAAATAAAAATATTTTTCTATCAAGAGCTGCAAACAACAATGTATCACTGCTGGGATTAAGTATAACAAATGAGTAAAGCAGTTAAACACGTTATGAATATCACAATGAATGTACATGAATGTAACAGTTAAATACAACAATAATGTGTAGCAATTAAATATAAACAATAGTTAATAATGATATAATTAGAGTTTACATACTAAATGGCTGTACAGTTAACTCTTAAATCCACAAAATAAAATTTTTATATATAAAAATTGCGAGTGTGTTTGTTCTTTTGTAAGGTTTATCCTAAGTTTATTAACAGTTATTTTAAGTTATGATTCTTTTCTATTTATTCTAATTTCAGCTTA
>KK112568.1:67751-88414 GCA_000611955.2 Stegodyphus mimosarum | reverse complement strand
TAAAATGAGTAAGAGTACTATTTAAGTCGATGCTTCGCCGACTCCTAGAGAGATAGTCTGATTTTCCTGACTAGCGCCCGTTTGCCATTTGGCTACATTCTCTCTTAGCTAATACGCTCGGCCATACTTTAGACCCTTGCTTGGCTTCGCCGATTAAATTAATATTTAGGGGCTAATTACTTAGAATTCTGATAGCTTCGGCTATATCTTTCAGAAAGCTTTAGTTAAGCTTAGTTTAGTTTAAATACATAATTATTTAAGTTCAAGCCCAAGTGGAGGCTTTGTGTATACTCCAAGTTAGGAGTTGATTGTATTTATTCTGAGAAATAAAGGGTAGTTCACGCTTCTTAAGTCTTACGTATTTATTCACACACTTAAGCGATTATTCGTTTGTTAGTGTTCGTAGGGTTCTAAATCTGAACTTTGGAATAAAATTAGTAAAACTCCACAACTGTTTTGCAGTCAAGTATGATAAAAATATATATCTCTGCTCATTACTTTACGACACACCTAATACATTATTATGATTAAAATTAGCTTTAAATTCTTAATTAAAATTATATGGAACTACTTAGTTTATTTCCGTTTTATCCTACAGGAATACCATTAAGATATGATGAGTACTGCTTTGTAAGAAATTTTCTTGTTCCTCACTGCTCGCCTTTGTGGTGTATTGGGAAGCACTTAATGGCTCGCTATCAAAAGGTCTGGAGTTTGAATCCCGGCAAGGACTTCTTTTATTTACATATTTTATGCTTCCAAAGGTACTCTACAGTGAAGCCCAACTAAATGTTTTGCGATGACACTTCGATCCCACCTTGGTCTGGAGACTGGGTTCCCCTCCTTTTCAGTCGCCATTTAAGTAAGAGAAAATGAACCAAAATTTTTCCTCACTCACAGTATGCTTTCCTGATATATTTGGAAGAATCTTCAACTGACAATCAAAAGGTCTAGAGTTCGAGTCCCGGCATATTGACTTTTACATTTCTTGACTTAAAAAAAATCAGCTTGCCCTACAGTGGAGCTCCACTAAATTGTGGTGGACGACAATTCGTCACCACCTGGATTTGGTGATTGGGTTCCCTTACTCTTCAGTCGCCGGGAGAGAATATAAGGAATTTTCTCCTTCTTTACTGCATCCCTTCGTGATGTTAATTCGAAGCAAGTCCGGCTAACGAGCGAAAATTATGGAGTTCGAATCTGGAGTCTTAATACGCTAATGCAGAGCTTATTTCCCGCTTTCGAAAAATCCTAAAACCCTACATTCTTTTACAGGTTATGTAAAGACACATATTCACATATGCAGACATTTATTTAAGTAATATTAAAATTTCTTCATTGTTCGTTTTGTACGTTTATGGGGAGCACACTGACACTTCATAGCTGCTGCCCAGGTCCATATCTAAGCGAACGCTGGAAGGCTTTTGGATTTTCGCTATGTATAGTCTAAATTCTATAAATTTCTCTCAAGAAGTTATCCCAATGAAGTACATACGTAGCAAAATGAGCCTAGTATGCATTGTCGTTATAAATTAACTCAGTTTAGTTAACTTAATGATAAATTACTTCCAGGTAATTTAGTGGAAAAATAAATTAAATGTAATAAAATAGTACTTAAAGTTATCACATGCAAACTGATAAAGTAATTTTCCTTTTCTTCTTACAGGCTGTCCTGTAAATATTGGTAAACTTTAAGGGCAGGTAGTAGTAGTAGTAGTAACGGAGGGCGTAGGCACCATACCTCTACCATTACGGTTAATCGGTTCTGCCCACATCCGCCTTTGTCTAGTATTTATTAATAATTCTTGAATTTTTACATGGCCATATTGTGGTTGGTTTGCAAAAAAATTCTATACAATAATTGTACTCACGTTAACATAACTTATTACATAAATTTGGGTTGGAGAATTTTCACTAATGAATTTATTTCTTTTGTAATTTCTCTTTATTTGTAAGTGGTCCATATATTATTTCTTTATCATCAGGTTTCCGGCAAAGGTTTTAACTTGAGGGCAGGTAGAGTACGTCGAAAGTATTGAGAATTAAATAGCAAAGTATGACCCCAGGCGTCACTTTATGCCGTTAGGTTGTGCTGTTAACGAGGGTGCTGGAGAAGAATTATGTGATTTTTTATCATTCGCGCAGTAGTCGCCTTAAGAAGAGTGAGCAACGTTATACGAACAGGGATTTGGCAACATGCATTTAGTGTACGGATTGTCTGATGGCAGTGTACGAGCAGCTTAACGACTGTAACGAGAACGGTTCCCAGACAGAGATGTACTGAACCTCTGTTTTTTTCGAATGTGCATCACAATTTGTGTAAGTATGAGTCTGAGGTTGTAGACATTATGAGGAAGGCCGCGATTGACACATTTGCCTTTTATGAAGCATAATGTGTTAGATGCCGTTGAGAGAAATCCGAATACCAGCATATGTGTCGTCGTGACAGCCGCAGGAGAATAATTGGATAGCGTGCACCTTGTTTTGCAAGCTGAATACTTACACCCATATCATCTTCTAAAGGATTCAGTCGATGTTCCCAAAAGATCACCCTGCACGTGTGAGTTTTATGCCGCAATATCCCCACCAAAGTTCCCAAGACGGTCATTTCCCATGTTTTGTTTTATTTACTGATGAAACGTATTTCATGCAAGACAGAGTGTTTAACCAGCACAATGCACATTTATAGAGTAAAACCGCATGATGCCCAACATCACATCTCAGTGAATGTAGCTAAAGTCATAAGACATTATCATTAGTGCCTTCCTACAGTGCTTTTGTATCACTATAAATAGTTGTCTCAAATTTAAGTCTCAAAACAGTTTAATAACGATCATCGTATCCAGTATCCATTTTATAAGTCTTCTTTTCAGAAGGAATAGTTAAACATCTTAAAACTACATGATTTTAACTATATTTAAAGCGTATTTTGCAAATTAGATTTATCAGGCTTTGGAAATGATGATTTCCCTTATTAAACGTTACTTAAATCCGGCGCATTTTATTTCTACATTTAATTGTCGCCCGCAAAGAAAAGCATTAGTTTTGAGAAAAGTCTCAATCCTGTTCTGACAGATAATTTGATAATGCCCGAGAAAGCACTAATTCCATTTTTTTACTTTAAATTTTTGGTTCAATTTAATAGCAATACTTTGCTCTCGTTGATGGTTAATACGAGGTTATTACAAGCATTTTGTGAAATACATTTGTGCGTCCGCTTGTTCTCATATTTCAGTAGCTTCATGGCATTTTCTCACGCTATATTAGGCCACAGTACTAAGCAAGAGACATACTCAAAAAATATTCAGTTCTTTCTTTTCTATTCTCTGCTGCTGCTTCCCTTTTGTTCTTTTTTAAATTTAATTTCACTTTTCTATTTTCCAAAGTTTTAAATCGTTTTTAAATTTTGAGTTCTGGAACATCATTCACTCATAAAATCTGTTATTGAAAACCGATCATTGTCTCCTTTTTCTTTCAGTTGGCAACAAATATTTATACACGTATTATCTACAGATTTACTTTTTATGACAATATCATAGAATTGAATTTACATTTTATTGTTAAAATATTGTTATGAATTTTGTATTTAGATAGCTAATTTTTAGTAGAATTAGAATTAAAATTGCTTTATTTCCCCATGCAATGTAGCGCGAGACAAATTTTAAGAGAAAGCTGTGCCGGAAAAGTAAAAATACAGGAGCATTTAGCATTCCAAGGAATTTAAGACTGTCCCTGTCAGCGGACCAAAAGTAAAATCCTTAAATGTTTTCACTAAAGGAAACAGAATGAAAAAATAATAAATAAGTAAAAAATGACCTCCAGGTCATGCACTTAATTTTTCACATCTGTCAAAATTCGCTAAAACATTTTCATTCGACTTGTCAGATTTTGGAGTTTAATTTAAGGAAATGCGTAATAATAAAGGATTCTAATTTAAACCCAAATTTTCTGTCTCCTCTTCAAAGTACTAAGCTTTTTATAATTTTTAACCTCAAATTTTTTTATATATAGATTTAAATATATTTATCGTCCCCTAATTTTAATGTTACATTTTACTATTTCACTGCCGCCCAACCGATATAGTGGTTAGCGTCGCTGACTGCCGTGCCGAAGGCCCTGGGTTCGAATCCCGGAGAAGGCATGGATGTTTGTAAATGTATAGTGTCGGTGCGGCATGTCGGCACTCTAAACATGCGGCGAGCCGAAAGTCCTCTCGTGTGGCTTGGTGGAAGGGAAGAGGGGTGGGAGACCTTGGGACCCGTCCCCCCGGGGTGCTCTCCATCAAAATTGGGGGGGGGGAACTGAGCCAAATTGCACTGTCACCTCTTAGGAGCTCAAGGCTATTGCCAACGACAGACGTAATCTAGCGCTCCTTGTCACGAGGAATTTCGTGGGCTTGGTCCGACTATGTCAGACAAGTGAGCATAAGTAACAACAACAACAATATTTCACTTTGCACATTTAGAAGTCACTTATTGACGTAGTAATGATCTTAGAACTGTTCTGCCTTTTTATATTCATATTAACGCCAGAAAGAAGTAATTCTTACTGTATAATTTAAAGTTATAGATTTTTAATTAAATTATGTGCAAAATTATTGATTCAACTCTCAAGCGTAAAAAACTAGTATTTATACTTAACAGTCAACAAAAATTGTAGTAAATAACAATCGGTTTTGAAGCCTAAAACAAAAGTTTGAAACTTGCCCTTAGGTAGATACACGACATTGCTTAGATTTTAATTTTATTACAAACTAAATTTGTTTCGCAAGGAACGTTTTAGAAGAGATAAAAAGAAAAAAAAGGGAGAGAAGTTTCTTTTACTTACATTAATTTGCACCGTAAATCTGTCGTATTTTCATTAAAAATAACACTGTTTCTCTCTAAATTTCGAAGAAATTTTACGATTATCCTGATATAAAATTATTTGTATCATAACAAATAATAAAACTTATTTCCAAAAGATATCGCATAAATATAAAGCGGAAGAATGATTTTTCTAAACACATGTTATACAGAAAATTTAATACTCAAAATTTCCTTTTTTCGCAAAACTTGCTTATAACCCTTAGTTACGTCATCAGTAGTAAATTAAATGAAGGAAAGTAGTTTTCATAGCTGGAAGAAAATAAGCATTTTAAGGATGATGGCTATTTAGTAGGACACATCACTAATAAATGAAACTGACAGAATGCTGTTACGAAAGCTTTTTTTTACGATCAAAAGTGTAGTTAAGTAAAAATTCCCTCTTTTCCGTCAGTGTTAAGTATTCATAAAAGTGAGATCAATTTAGGTGAAGAAAGTGATCTCAGTTTGCGTAACACTTTATTAAAATAAATTTCTTTATGTAATTGCTCCTGACGGGAAAATTCACATCGAAAAGACATATTTCAAATAAACAGCTGGTAGAATTTCACATTGTAGTCTTAAAATATGGAAATGGTAACCAACATCTCAAAAGACACATCATCCCAAAGTTGAATGCATGTAAAATTAAAAAATAAAGTGCTGTGGAATGATCATTAGAAGCACAAAGAAAATATTAAATTTAGATATCCTCAAAGGCTTGTGAGGCAATTGGTACGCCTTAAAGAGAAGAAAAAGTTCATACATTCTTAACGAAATGGAAACGATAATTTAGGAATGTTCTGAGCCGACTTTTCATGGTTTAGGAGACACTCCATTTGCAGTTACTACTTGTCGAATGAACCTTGAACTTTTCAAGGACTACTGAAAAATAAATATTTGTTACTAGCTAAAATTATTACCGGCTCATATTAATTTTAAAGCAAGTCAATGTAGGAGTGCTTACGTAGATGACATCAATGAATTCAGAAATAGATCTTCTAGTACTGACTAGCCTAGAGCGTTTGGATTAAAATCTTATGGATAAATTATAGGAAAATCTAGTCTAAAGATGTATATTAACATCTAGAAATGTAATCCTGCTTGATTTCATGGAAGCAATTCAAAAAGCAGTACAAAGTTCTAGTAAGATGCATTAAAATTTTTATCACTCAGGTATTAAATTTTAAATGTAAACTGAGGCTTTATTGTTAAAATATTGTTACGAATTTTGTATTTGGATAGCTAATTTTAGTAGACTTATAATTAAAATTGCTTTATTTCCCCATACAATGTCACGCGAGACAAATTTTAAGAGAAAGCTGTGCCGTAAAAGTAAAAGTATAGGAGTACGTGCATTTAACATTTGATAAATGGGTGTCTGTTTAATTTGTATTGAAACTGAATAAATATAATTGACAACTATGTTAATTGTAAACGTAATTCCTGCCTCTTATTGCTTTCCAGTAATTTCGAGAAACAGAAAGTACTAGAAAGATCTCGCGCGGTCGGTTGAAAGCTATAAAAAGCCAGCGAGAGAACATCTCAACTCAGTTGCTTAGTTGTTGTCAGTACAAGTTGTAGTTCCGCGTCAACTGAGATAAATCGGATTAGTTTTCTCTTTAAATGCGCTGTGCATTGCGTTCTATTTAACGTTTTTAATAGTTTGAAGTAAAACTGCTGATTATTTCTGCGTGATATTGTGAACACTTGTACGAATATCTCTGTGGAAAATTCCAGAGTTCTGATATATTTCTTTTGATAAGAATAAATTTTATTAACCTATCATCGGACTCGTACATTCAATCTATTACTAACCCGTACCCATGCAACAGTATGCTATATATAATGGTATAACGCTTCACTTATTAAAAATCGAAGAGTGTATCTTTACATCTATTGGCAGCCCTTTCCTTCCTTTACATAAATACTTATCTTCCTTGTTCTTTTTGATGATAAAATTATTTTTATTATCAGCTGAAAATAAAGAATGCGAAAATAATGAATATAAGATCTTCAATACATTCGTTTCTTGTAAAATGTTAAGCCTGGCTTCATTGTTTTGATACACACCCTATTCAGTCTCTCCTTTCTGCCTTCTCATTCCCATTTTGTAATAACTTGTTTTTAATTTAGGAAAGAATTATAGAATTTAGAAAAGAATTACTATTCATATGTGCATATAAGAATAAATACTGAGTAAGAATCAGTTCAAAACCCATTGCAATTGTGGTCTGATAGCAAAAAGCGGTGATAATAATTCAAAGTAGAATAAAAAATAAATACGTTTAAAATTCATCCCATATTCAGTTCCAAATAAACCACATGCATAAGCAGAAGCACAGTAGTAAACCTCAAGAAATAGGAGGGCAAATCCTGCCAAAAACAAAAATGAAAAAAGATATTTACTTCTTCGGATATATTATCATCAGGGGATCGATGCTATGAGAGAAGTAAATAAATAAAATAGCCTGTTTCTGAACTGACAAGGGCACAATTTTAAAATTTAAAAATAAACTTAGAAAAACAATAATCTTAGAAAAAGGGCAAAAATATCAAGCACTGCAAAAATTGTGGCATTAAAAAAGGAGACAAATTGGAAAGGATTACGAAATAATAGATAGAATAAAAATAATTTAGTAGATCGAGTTCGATAACAAAATTGCAAAAATAATAATTAACCGCTTTAAAAAACAAAACAGAACTAAATAAAAATTTTGAAAATATACAGGCCGGGTTAAAAATAAAAGCATAATTCATAAACAGGCAAAAAATTACAAAAAAATTAACAGCAAATTTTTAATTTTAGTGGACCGAATCCAAACATGTATCTTTCTTTCTTCAATGGCGAGCTCTAGCTGTTTATAGACGTTGACCACTACTTAGAGAAGAGGTGATCTCTTTATTATAGAGGCATCTAACAGGTGGGCCACCGTTGCGTTCTATGAAGGTATAAGGTTTATCCTAAGTTTTTAACAGTTATTTTAAGTTTTGTATCTTTCCTATCTTATTCTAATTTCAGCTTACAGTTTCCTGCCAGAATGTAAATTCAGAAACGTAGTAAATGCAAATGAGTAAGAGTACTATTTAAGTCCATGTTTTACCGATTTCGAGAAAGAGCGTCTGATTTCCTAACTAGCGCATGCTTGCCTCGCTTGGCTACGTTCTCTTTTAGTTACTACGCTCGGCCATACCTTAGGCCCTGGCTTGGCTTCGCCGATTAAATTAATATTTAGGGGACAACTATTTAGATTTCTGATAGCTTCGGCTATAACTTTCAGATAGCTTAGTTAAACTAGTGTAAATTAATTTAAATTCATTATTATTTGAGTTCAAGCCCGAGTGGAGGCTTTGTGTAAAGTTCCAGTCAGTGTGGCCAGTGTTAGTGCTAGTCATACGTGTAAAATATAAAACATTAGCCGTTATTTAAAGTTTACTTAGTTAGTAGTCTTATATTCGTTTACGTTCAGACCACAAGTGGTTGGTCTTTGCATCCCGAAGTTCGGGAACGTCTGTAAAATCGATAAGCAAAAAGGATAATTTGAACCCTTCTTTTCTTTGTTGCATCTTCTACACACGCACGAAAATAGCTTTTAGTAAGCTCCCTGTTCCTACTCTGGACTTCAGTTATGCTTACGAAATCAATTAAAAGAAACAGTAGTCCTGATAAAGTAACCAACAGTTGTTGCTAAAGTTGAGAAAAGTTAGACAAAATGATAATTGTCTCCGAAACTTCACTTTTGTGAACCTGGAGACTCCGGTTTTAAATATGGCTTTATTCTAATAAGAAATAATGCAACTTGCGTAAATACTTTAATGTGAAATCTTTAGAAGCATAATATTTTGAAAAGGAGTATGAGGGTATATAAATTTTACCATTAAACTTTTATTTAATCAATTTTATCTAATTTTCTTTTTGATAAAAGAAGACCTTTTTCTTAAAGGTTATAAGATCTTATACTGTAAACCAGTTTCATCTACTGGCCTTAAAATAGAATTCCGCATATAATGTTCAGTGTTTAATCCTTGATAACCTTATTCAAAGTCTAACATATCTTGTGAAGCATTTGTTTCAGTGCCCTGTGCGCGAACTCATGTTTTTCTAGAATTTATCAAGTTGCGCGTCAAGATCTTGCACTTTGAATGATGTTCTGATATTCATGTTTGCAAAGTAAGAATTTGACAAAAATGTTTCCCACGTTGTGCATGGCCTTTGGTTTTATTGTTTGCTCAAGAAACCATTCTGGTGAAAGTAAAATGATGAAGTGTCCAAAATGTTAAAATCCGGGAAATGGAGTCTCGTTTATAAAATCTAAAAAAACATTTCTAATTCAATCATAGGATCTCAAATAGCTAATTACTATTTTTAAGAATAAATTTGCATTTGAATTCTTCTGTGTTTCCTGATAAGCTCTTCTCAGATATAGAATTTAAATTATAAATAAATCTTACATCATATTCTGCTTAGCGTCATTTGCTATCAAAAGCAATAGAATTCGAAAATCAGAAGCAGAAATTAGAACAAATAGAAACTTTTATTCTATTAGAAATATGCATTAGTAAAATACTTATATTTTAAAATTTAGAATGAAAAACAAGAGGGGTGTAAATAAGATTTCTGATTTGAATCAGTCAAGGGGTTTTTGCCAAAACAGTATGTTACTTTCAATAAAGCATCTAAATATAGATAAAGTTTGCATAATTTTTTTTAATTTAAAAAAGTGTTCAGTTTGTTTCCTTTTTTCACCTCGTTATTTACAGACTAAGAGAAACATTCATTTTTGAATCAATATTTAAAAAAGGAAATACTTTTTAAGTACCTAATGCCCTGCTTCGTATAGCTGTCTTTTTGCGGGCTACATATAGTTGTCATTATATGTAGTCTTCCTCCATTCGGAGAAATTTCAGATTCTCTGAAATATGGTTATGAATAACTTTACTGCCATAATAATATCTGAGTGAGGTTACATATTTATTTTTAGATTGTGTTTAAAAATAACATAATCTGTAATGGGTAGTGTAACATTTTTTCGATAACTTTTTATAGGCACATAAACCGACATATCCACAGATGCATATTTATCAAACGTGTATCTATTTTCAAATTGATAATACAAAAATTTTAGTTTTTTTCAAAATCAGTTTACAAAAACTATTTTTCTATTTTAAAATTACTCACTTGAACACATTCGATTCTGCAAATAAAAATTATTGGTTTAAGTATCTCATTCCAGTTTGAAAACACTCTTTTATTTATGTGAAAGAACAAAACTCTAGTTCTCTTTGAATACAGTAAATCATAATTTGCAAAAATAACATACTGGCAGAAGGAAAGCCCAAGGGAAATTTCATGCGTTAGAAACAGAGATGGGTACTTAAGAGAAAACTCAGTTTTTTGGCATAAAATCGAAACGCAGACAATATTTCCCTCTTTTCAGACTGTGATCACATTGCAATGGAAAACAAAAAGTGCTTACATTTTCTGTTCAACTTAATGGTAGTTTTATTTCCAAACAGCAGTATTACTTCAAATAAATTTTAAAATAATATTACCTGGCCCTCTTTTTACAGCACTGCTTTATGAAAGTGTACGTGATATAAATAAAAATAGAGAGCCTGGAAAATCAGAGAGATAAAATATTAGTTGACATTTTATAATAACGAGTTTTTGAAGCAAAAGCCGAAGAGTATCTACTTGATAAACAGATAATATTACGGTGTGACTAAAAAATGTTTGGTTTTTTTATTATTTTTTTGTTATCTACGGATAGCTCGACATATTTCTTCACAAAATTCTGCATCTGGGACTTACAATACTATTCTTTTATTATGCAGAGGATTAGATTAAAATAACCAAAGATACCATTATTAAACTACAAGACTTTATTAAAGGTGTTTTACTAAATGGTTTGGGCGCAGAAACCATAATCCTTTATTTCTCTCGAATCCCTAAATATGCTTCTTAAAACAATAATATGATATAAATATAATAGCTCATAACTATTTAACTTCTGTCATAAAGCGTTATTGCCTAGCTCATTCAAATGAAATTTTTGCTTCTTCTTGTTTTTATTATTTATATGATAAATATGCTTCCCATGCTATTGATTTTGAGATAAAAATTTAACTGCCTGTAATTATTTAGTATATAATACATTACATTTTGGAGAATTCAGATAAATGTATTCTAGTGTTTAACGAGTTAAATAATTTTAACTGAACCAAAAATTGAAGTTTTTATAATTTACATTAAAATTCAATTTCTTGCAAGCATCTGTAAACAAATCGCTTGTAAAGCTTCCTTCCAGAACCCAAATTTTGATTAAAATAATCATAAGCTCTTATAATTTAAAATGCAGAGGCTAATACTAAAATATATTGCAGTAGTTAAAGTGAAGAAAAAACGATAAACATTTATGTAAACATAAACTAACATGGCTGAGAGGAAACTCTTTTATCTGCAGCAAAGTTTAATTTTAATGGAAGTCTAACAATTGAAATAAATTGATGCATTTATGGAAGATAAGCTTATAAGCAATTTTGTATTTTTTGTGTTTAAGTTATTGCTTTTCTATTACTTTAAATGTTAAATAAATGTTCAATTAATAATTCTTCACTAGAGATATTTTGTTTAAGTTTTCATCATTTTCCTGAGAAAGGTTACATTCTTTTGGTAGCAATTTAATTTGTTTATTAAAAACATGCATCTAAAATTCTTCCCGCTGTGCGTAATTTCTTAACAAAAACTCTTTAACAAAGGCGAAGCAAGAACATATATATATACAAATAAATCATACGTCTTCTTAAGCAAAGTAATTAAAATATACACTTCATAAAAAACGTAATAAGAATTATGTTCGGAACGTCTATTTTCTTTTGCGATCTGAAGACTGAAGACGTAAAGAGAAAAATTTCTTACTGTCATTTAATACACCAGAAGTACAGTTATCCGGATTCCAGCAGTCCTATAACCAAAATTTATTTTGTTGACTTAAATTCTACAAAAAGTAATGTCTTTTATGTTTTTAAGAATCTGTTAAATTTAGACGAATGTGTTTGATATGTAGACTGGTCTATAACTTTTATCAAATATATAGCTTACTGATATGTCGTGAATTTAACACAGTTAAGCAGTTTAAGTACTCTATCCTCTATTTAGCACAGTTCTATAAAAGAATCGTAAGTTATAATAACAATGGAATCTTTATTTAACAAGTTAAAGAGTTTGCTTAGCTCAAGTAGAACACAAATCAAAATTAACAGTCTTCACAAACATTGAAATTGAAGTGTTGAATAAAGAACTCATAAGAGATTCGGGTACTTACGTATTAACGCAACCAGGCCAAAATTCGCATAAATCGCCAAATTTGGCGACCCTACTTATGGCAAGCCTAAGTGTTTGTTATACGTGGTTTTTCGTAAAGAAATTAATTTGCTTACTGGTTAGATTGAATGCCCTGAAATACTTTAAATATGGGTATTTGGGATCTGCCTGCGAGTGAAAAAGATGCTGTTGAATTGTTGCAGGGATATGGAATCATACCGAACGAACGTACTTGTAAACATTCTCATAAAATGAAACTGTATTTTGCAAAGCAAATCTTCTGGAAATGTAACGTCGAAGAGTGCAATCAACACTTGGGTGTGAGAACCGGAAATTGGTTTGAAGGTAGCCAAATTTCATTTGTGACAGCGGTGCCCTTCATTTATTGTTGGTGTAAAGAGTTAACCTCAATTAAATTTTGTGCAGAAGAGATGGGAATTGCTGATAAAACTGTTATAGATTGGAATAATTACATGCGGGAGATATGTGCCCTTGAAATGGATGAAAAAGAAAGAAAGCAAATAGGCGGCGGAGGACTTATTGTGGGAATAGACGAAAGTTTATTTGTAAAAAGAAAAAATAACAATGGGCGTGTACTACCACAGCAATGGGTTTTCGGCGGAATTTCTCGAGAAACGAAAGAGACTTTTTTGGTTACTGTACCTAACAGAAGCGCCGTTACCCTCATGGAAAAAATTTGCGAAAATATCAAGGAAGGAAGCATCATTTATTCGGATTGCTGGAAAGGATACAAGACAAGTGAGTTGGAAAATGCTGGATTTCTGCATGGAAGTGTTAATCACAAATATAACTTTGTGGATCCCAACACGGGCGTTCACACACAACATGTAGAGCGCATGTGGGGCTCAGCCAAATGGCGCAACAAAAAACAGAGAGGAACAGCCCGTCGTCATCTTGACTCATACCTTATCGAATTTATATGGCGCCAAGCTCAAGCTGTTAATGGCGAAGACGGTTTTCAATCAGTGCTAAAAGCAATAGCCAAAAGATTTCCGCCGAAAAAATAATACTGTAACTTATTCAAATTCGAAACCGGAAGGGTTTAATTGATATTTTATAATTTAAAACAAAATAATATAAAAAACTGTATTAAAAATTATCTGTATTTAATAAATGTACATTTTCTTTCTATTCATACTTTTTTACTCAAACTTACAAATCGCGCCAACCTGGTTGCGATAATACGTAAGTACCGAGATTCTTGCATAAGTTCTAAATATCTTCAGGCTTACCTATTTGGCAATAATATCAGGATCATATTAAAACAAAAGATGGTAACATGACTGAAAAAGAATGAAGCTCAAGTACAAAATCTTTTTAAGACTTCTGCATCAAAATATAAGTAGAATCCTCTCTCGCCAATATATCGTTTGGCGCTTTTGTTTTTGCCGCTGCCGAGTTTCATTATACAAGAGTGGCATTAATTTATTCTAACATAATATTAAAATAAAATATTAACAGGAAAACAGTTGTGAGTTAAAATAGAAGCTGTTATTTTTGTTTACTGTGTGAGTTATTACACCGATAAATGAAGTGCTTTTTTTCTTTGAAAATCAGGTAGACTTTGGGCGTATAATTTGTTAGATCAGTTAAATATTTATAGATTAAATTTGTAGAGGTTATTTTAATTTCCTAATAATTATTTTTCATTTTAAACAGCTTCTCTTTACTCTCTCGTTTCCCACCTACAATTTGTCAGCAGAATGAGTTTTCAGAATCGTGTTTTATGTAAATGAGGTAGAACCAGTACTTATGGGAAGTCTCGGTCACTTCCGTAGAAATATTCAGAAGTTAATTAAACTGCATAGAGAGGAGTTATGGGCTAATAAAACTAAAAATTTGGAACTTCTCGATGGCTCTTTTGGGAAATTGATCAAAAATCTTAAAGCAACTTTCACAGAGTAACCGGCCCCTGCATTTTCAGAACCAAGTAGCTACAGCCAATCAAGTAAAAGCGGATTTATTTGCGGAACACTTACAACTACCGTTCATGCCAAACGATTGGCGAGCGATCAAGAATTTGAATTGAAAACACTGCTTCATGTGCACGACTGGCTATATGCATCAAATGCACATAATTTAATTAGTTTGACTATTCCCTTGAAGTGTTAGAAATCATAAGAACACTTAAATTAGAAAAGGGTATTGGCTTAGGTGGGGTCCTTAACGAAGCCAACAGAAATTTGCCCAGAAATATTATATGCAAATGTGTCAGCATTTTGAACGCATGTCTCACAAACTCATGTTTTCCAAAACAATGGAAAGATGCTAAAATTATTATGATACCGAAACCGGATAAGAGTCATGTACAACCTGACGGTTCTATGAGACTCTTGTCTGGTTTAGGTAAAGTGTTTGAACGTGTAATACTTGCAAGAATTATACCTTACTTACAGCTCCTACCTCCTGAGCAGTTTGGATTTAGTGAATATCTATCCACTACAAAACAGCTTAAAAGGATAACAGAGTTGGAAGGGGCAGCCCTGGCACTCCAAAAAGAATGTTGCTATCCTCATGCTAGACGCGGCGAAAGCCTTCGGCTGCGTTTGGCATGAGGGACTCATTGCCAAGCTAATTAATCTCCAATTAAATCGAGAACTTATTCTGATCCTCCTTTCAATCCTCTCGAATAGAGCCTACAAGACTATCGTCGGAGATGCTTTATCTTTTCCCAAAAAAATTTTAAGTGCAGTGACACTAGGGTTCGGTAATTGAACCCGTACTCTATCCGTTTATGTAGCAGACTTTAAAAGAGTGCAATTTAACAACAATGCGATCCTAGCCTGTTATGCGGATGATACCGCTTTGGCGTTAAAACCGACCAAAGTCAATCAAGCTATTGAACTGCTGCAAACCACCATTCCGAGTTCTGAATAGTGGTGTATTTACTGGAAAATATGTATTAACACCTAAAAAATCACAGCTTCTGCTTGTTAGACGGAAAAAGCGGAATTTAAAACCAAAGAAAAATCTCTCCCTTTTCAACGAGGTGGTACCCATTGTTCCAAAGGCTAATTAGCTAGGAATCATCATTAATGACAAACTCACGTGGTCACATGCTATTGATCACGTGAGGAGCAAAGAAATCAAATCATGAAATGCCTACGTCACATCATAGGAAAATACTAAAAGCTTGATCTTACAAAGAAACAACTCATCTACACTTCAAGTATTAGATTCTTGATGACTTATGCTTCGCCATCTTAAGCTACTGCTACTCCTTGGGATCTTCAAGTTGTACAAAACAGATTCTTAAGGATCAGCACTAATGCACACTATTTTGTTCGAAATAAACTTCTACATGCTGACTTCAACCTGGATACAGCGGATAACGTTCAGAAAAGCTAGCAAAAATGTTTTCAAGAGTGCTCAATATTGTGACCAAATGAACTTTTCACTACGAAATGCTCCGCGAAGATGGATATTTGCCATGCAGTCTTCCATTCCCAGTGAAACCTGCTTAACTTATGAAAAGTTCTTGTACAGTTATGGCACTACTTTTTGCAGATGTATTTTATTTTCATAGTTTTATTCTTGCTGATTCCGGTAGCATTCTTCAGTTACAGCACTGGGGTGGGTTATCACGAACTCTGCTAGTTGTTCTATGTAGCTCCTGTTACTAAACTTTAGAATCTATAATAGGTATGAACTGCCTTCTGAAACTAACTATATATAATTTTATATCTTCATTTATTATTTATTCCACTGTAACGTATTTTGTTTACTGCACTTTTGGGTGAATTCAATCCAAATCGCGTGATACATGCGATCATGAACTCTGATTTGATATGCTCTCTTCAGTACTGTTATCCAAGTTAATCTGCATAGCGATTAGGACTGTTATCAGACTGTTTTATGTATCAATTACTCACCCTACATCCATCTTAGCTGTCCTCTTGGACTCTTTGACCAAGTAATCACTCTACTTCAAGCTCCCTTTGAGGCAAACAGATCAAGACAGCTGGAAAATAACATGCATTTAGCATGTTAATCGCTGCGTTTAGTGGAACCTGGAACTTCCGTAGAAGAGCTGAGAAATTCTTAGCAAAGCGTGTTCTGCCGTCTGGCCGCGTCGTTTGCTTTAAGCCAAATCTTACTACTTTCGGTGGTTTTGCTACGTGTCTGTTAGTATTCGCCGGGGAGATTTAAATAAGGGCCAACCCGGGCAGTTATTTCTGTATATCTTTGGCTAAATTTTAGTTCATTAGAATTTTTTTAATTTCTTATTTTCTAATTTAAGTTTCTAATTCCAATTGGAGGCTTCCTGTAAGCCCGAGAGGACCCAACTGTAAAATATTTCTTGAGTTAAAAAAAAAGGGTATTTTAACTTTTCCTTTTCTTTTGAAGTTTTAAGCAGTTGCAGTTTTAAGATGTAAGCGAAGCGTCACTATACATTTTTCGAACTATTCTAGCTCTCAAGACACTCAATTTAACTTGAATCTTATAAAGTATTCATATTAGTTCATTTCTAGTAATTAAAATATTTACACGTATTTAAAAAATGACACCTTTTTCTAAGGACCCACCAGCGGCCGGGGAGTAAAATCTCTAAACACTGGTAATTCCGACCTTGGTTCGATTTCAGGCGAACGGAGTGGCCGCATAGGCGTTTTCATGGTTTCCTTATGTGTAACGTGTATACGAGCTAGTTTCAACTGTTCCAGGAAGGCATCCCTCCTCTTAGGCAGATAGCCCTAGTATGCTTTGGCATAATCTACCAAATCAAGCCAACCATGTTCTAAGATGTAGGAGAATCACTGCGTCTCAGAATACGATGTCATTTTTCTCTTAAATGTAAACTATAATATACTTTTCCACGTAGAAAATACTGGTTTATTTTTTGCAACTGTACGACCCTTGGTGAAATAAAGTACAATAAACAGAAAAAATGCCTTTATTTGCATTAAAAAAATTATGGATTTGGACTGTAGAAAGAACCCATTCATCCACAATTTCTTAATATCGGGATAGCCTAGGTTAAAAGTTAATCTCGATAATGTGAGTGCTACTGTAATTTCTAGAATAAAAGTTTACTTAGTTTCAGTTAAAACCGATCTTCACAACGTGATAGGCTAGCTCATTTCTGCGCTTCAAACTGCCTTATGCTGTCTCTTGTCCGTACAATAAATCCTTGACAGAGATCACAAGAGCGATACGTCCAGTAGGATTTAACATACAGAACTCCGCCATGATCTGCCAATCAAATGTTAAAGTGAAATTACTCCTGTAAGAGCAATGGCTACTCACTATTCCGAGAACTGATCTGTGATGATGTGAATTCTTATCAGTTTAATATTTGATATGACATTCATTTCGCAATGGGAAATTTAATTAATAAGCACAAATAGCAGCTTATAATCAATAATTGTTTCACACTTGATTTCAAATAAATCATTTTGCAAAAGTGTGCGTTGAAATGCATTGCTGAGTCCTAATGTCACTATTTCATAGTTAATTAAAGCTGGTATATATTTTCTAGTTCATTTTATTCTTTGCGCATTTTTTATTTGCTTTAAAAAATCTGAAATACTGTCTATTTCCATTTCTTTGCATTTTTGTTGCCCTGAAATGAAGATTTCTAATATCTTTTTATTCTTTTTTTTTATTAAAAATTACTATATGATCCTAACTAGCAGCAGTAATTATAATTTATTATTTTATTTTAACCCGAAATTGTTTTACCTTCCTTTCCTTAATTATCACTATTCTGCAGTGATTGCATGTACTGTAATATACGTAAACCTCTAATATACGTCTAATATCGTAAAAACCTAAATGCCGCCACAACCAGCTTAAACACTGACTTCAGTCAAAGTCTTTACTACAGTTTATTTACATGTTAAACATGTTGAAGAACAGTACTACAACAGAAATTCACATATAACACTCTAAAACTGAAACTGAACGTCAGTGCATTACATACAATAAACAGCTTCACCAAGACGCATGGAAGTCTGCAGTTGCTGCTACTCTCAAATCTGACTGTCACGCAGAAATGTTGGCTGTTTCATCACCCTTCCAAAATGCTCAGAATTGGACCGAAGAGGAAATTAGATCTATAGAAAGCCTACAAGACAGACACACAGCCTCGGTGAAAATTTTATAATTTCAATCATTTTTTATGATATTTCAGATACAAATTTTAAAAGAACAATGAATGCATTAATTAAAAGCGGGTTACGTTAAGAAAGAAATGTAAATAATTATTCCTGCTCAATTTATTCAGAGATGACTACCAGGATATTACTATAAAAATAACATAAAGATTAAAAAAAATAGAGCCCTGCTCTATTCTTATAAATTTATTACCTTAAATTAATATTAGGGACAGCATTTCGACACTCGGAAGATGTCGACGCGCTAGGAAAAGCCTAGTACTTCTGTAGTACAGTACAAGACTGGAGACGACTTTAATCTGCAGATAGAAATGGGCTTTTAGCTAAAGGTATATTAACAGGAAATAATACTAAATTTAAATAATATCAGAAATCGCATTCTGAATTTTTCTCCCATTAAACCTATTTAGAAGATTAGATACAAGTAACTCTGCCTTCTTATTCTGAAATACTGTCTAGACATTTTATTTTCATTCAGCCTTTATTTCCATTAAAGCTATTAAGATAAACCTCATTGCCTTTTATTTCATTTCGATTTTTAGCGTAAAATGTTTGATATATTTCCTTTTAGAAACTAACATTTTCCATTAATTTTAATACAAAGTTGGGGATTACTTTGATATACATGAAAACACACTTTGTTGTGGTTATAATTTTTATTTATAAAAAAACAACTTGATGCTTAGCATTTTACTCCCGTTATGTATAAGACAAAGTGACGTAGTTAAGATAAAGACACTTCATTTAATAGTAGTGGAAAATCTTAGGGAAATGTGCTTTTATTTATTAAAAAATAAAACTTATTTTCATCGGTTTCTTTGATTAATTCAATGTAACAATTATTCAACAAGAATATGCGTTTTATGTCTCGATTTTAAAGTTTTGGTTTATATTCATTAGCAAATTTTAATTATTTCTTCCAGCAGAAAATTTAAAACTAAAGTAGATTTAATTTAGTGCTAAGTTTAAGCTGTAGTTCAAGAAGGTCATCGTTTAGTTGAGCTTCCGTAGCTCATCAAAATATGTTTGAACTATGTAATATCAGAAAAAAAACTGCTATATGTATAACATGTAGCTTTGGGAGGTGCTCATTATATTATTAGCATTTAAAATTATTCTATAATAACAAGCGATCACTTTCAAAATATTCACAGCGACGTCAAATTATGATTAGAAATCATACTATAAAGAAAATAAGCATACAGGTAAATATAATGTTCAAAGATAACACACGAAAAGAAGCATTTTTTTATTTTCAACAATTATATTACTATATACAGTCATTTTCTTAGAAATTTGAAAATAAATCTTACTATAAAGCTATCATGTTTATACTGCAATTATAACAAAAGAAAGGAATTTATATTATGATTGTTTATATTTTATCCTCTCTCAATAACACATTTCATTATTAACTTTCTTTCCTTTCCTGTTCTTATTTTTTAATTAATAGCGGATTTAAAATTTATTACACCAACTATAATCAGTCGTTTTCACATATTTTTAATCTACATTCCAAGGTTTGAGGGTTTTGACATATTTTAGCTTAGGTACTAAACCCCAGATTGTATAACTATAACCATTAACCTCAAAACTTTGAAAGTAACGAATGGAAACAATTGTACGTGTATTTTACGTGCCTTAAATGTTTACACAATTTCCAATTTCTGCTCTGATATAAAGCTATTAGAAGTGAACTGTAAAGATGGACTAGATATGTATATACATACATACATATATATATATGTATGCTTTACATATATATATATGTACATATATATGTCTGGCTTCGGATCGGATAGTCCCAAGCACTTAACCTGAAATAGTCGACCTGAATTAGTTCTTCAGCATTCACTGCTTGAACCGAAACCGAATCCCGACTTAGTATCGAAAGCCATTTAGCATTCTTCTTAGTGACTTTGAATGAGCCGTGCACTGAATAACGCTCAAAGCTGTAACTAGATGCATCTACGATATACATTAATCACAGGAAATTCTCACAGTAAGTTTGTTTACATGCCGGCTGATATCGGAAGTGCTGCGTTAAAAACATGCCAAGCTATGTCGAATGAATTACATTCTGTTTTGTGGGAAACGTAATAAATGGCAGCGAGAATAAGTTTGTGTTCAAGCCAAAAAATAATTCCATCTAACAGATATTCTGGATACTGTATTACCAACATATAAACTAAGCATCTTAAATTTCTTCTGAATGAATGGCAATTTCTATATATAAAATTAAAGATCATAAAAAGGCATAGAAAAAGCAAATATTTAGAATGCTTTCTTCAGGCAATAGGAAATCGGCAAACAGAAGATCCTGCTTCTTCTTACAGTTCGCGTTTGATTATAATATTT
>KK112568.1:35295-67735 GCA_000611955.2 Stegodyphus mimosarum | reverse complement strand
ATTCCCGATCGTGTCGTGTTGACTATGAGGCCATTTGCCACTGTGACTCAGTACAAGAAAAATAACGCTAATTGACATGGATATTATTTTGGCAAAAAGGTTTTCAGTCAATTTAACAATCCCATCTTCATCGCATTGGCCATTCAATATTACTGAATACATACTAATAGAGCTCACTGGCTACAGTATTAAAAGCTAGAAAGGTTTTTGCTAAACAATTCTATATCAACTATCGTTGCTTTTCTTGTTCTCCCACTTGCATTTCCGGCTTTGAAATGTCAACGTTTCTAAAAAAATTGATATAAATATATTCATCTAGAAATACGTGAAAATAAAAAAATTAACCCTTTATATTCCATACATAGAGATATAAATATTCTAAAACGTAATGAGGTTTATAGATACAGTGCTGTTTGATGAGTGTCAAAATTTTCAAAATGCATTTTGAAAATTTGGAAGGTCGCCAAGCTGAACAATTCATATAATGAAAATATAAAATAATGAATTAAACATTAAAAGGCAAAAGAAATATATTTAGGCTGTCAAAACCTGAAATGTTAAATAGAATTGACGGAAATTTAGTCCAGTACTTACGTATTATTCCGTGGATTTTGGAACTGGCGCCAAACAGTGCCATTTAGAGCCAGTCATGGATAAACGTGATGATATAACAGTACGCTCACAACATCTGCGTTGATGCAATTCCGCCTTATTCTCGTACCCCATGTTTTGTTATGATGAACAAGGTTTTACGAATAAGGTATTATAAAGAATTTGACTACAATTAACATGAAGGAACAGGTTGCAGAGTTCTGTAAGGTTAAATTTGTGAAAATTTTTTTTTGTTTAAAGCTATCGTAAGAAAGAAAATCTTAAAGAGAGACAAAACTTTACAAGAATTCAACAATTAATTTTAACTCAATAGCTTTCATTTTGAAAGCATAGAAGAATTTTTAATTTTCTTTAAAATTGAACCCACCAGCGTCCGCGCGGTAAAGTCGCTAAACACTGATAGTTCGCTCTGGGACTCAAATCCCAATAAACGGGCTGGCTGCATGGATGGTTTCGTAGTATAATATGTATAATGTGTGCCCTATGTATAATGAGTGCATGAACCAGTTTCCCTTAGAAAATCCTTCGAGAAGGCATGCCTTTCCTTAGGCAAATAACCCTCGAATTTTGCCATAATTAAATAAACCAAACCAAAATCAACCAACCTTCAAATCCGTATTAATTTCAAATAAATGCAGAGCGCTATTTTATTTTAAAACTGTGGCAGCGGTTTCGACAAAATATTGAAATTACTGGAAATAAAGGAATCGACAAAACTATAAAATGCTCTTTTTGATTAGAAGTACATAGTGTTAAAAAATTTTATTGCTAAAGCAATTTGTATAGGAAATTTATAACATACAAATCTAACTATATCTGATGATGCGGCTCTCATTTGAAGATTTCGTGCAAGTTTTTAAAATTTCGTCTGAAAGTTTGCTATTGGCGATCAACTTCGTCAGAAAGTTCGCCATAGCGATCAAAACCTCCACATCAGTTTAATTTATATTTTTTTTAAACCATTATAAATTTCTAGAAAAGCAGATTCATGTGCTAATTTTTTTGAGCAAATTTGAGAGTTCAACGTTGGAAGAGCTTACTTTTACTTTTACGTGGTTTGTCATTCTTTCTTATTTTGCTTGCGTATTGTTTTCATTCTATTCCGCATTAAATACAATTAAATTTCTTTTTTAATTATCAAAATTTAAAATTAAAATTCAATACTGTTTTTATTAAATTCAATACTAATCTCATCAAAAATTAATTTTGTTAATTCACACCATAAATTTATCTAACGATTACTAAAGTCGGCTTGCAATTGACTAAAGCCGTAATACAGCTTAAAGCAGAGCTGACTAGAGTAAGTAACAGCAAGACGCTACTACCAGTAGCTCTAAGCTAAACATTCAGCACCCTCTACCTAAATAAACGAGAACAATTAACTTACATTCTGATGACGATTAATGTTGGTTTGGTTTGACTAATTTATTATAGCAAAACACACTAGGGCTCTCTCCTTAAGTGTAGGGATGCCTTCGTGGAGAACGTTCTAACGGAAACCGGCTCGTATGCACGTTATACATGGAAAAACCGCAAAACCTTCCCTACAACCGACCCATTCGCCTAGATCCGAACCAGGTCGGGACTACTAGTGTTTAGTGATTTACCGCTCGGCGGTGATAACGAAAGAAAGGAAAAGTTACTGTAAAGGCTTAAATCACAATAATTGGATATTACACTCACTTCCAAAATTTAAGCACAGAGATGCAAAATACAAGAAAATCAACAAATACTGCTTTGATTGACACAAAATTCGGCAAGAAAGTAGCGTATATATTTATGCATAAAACAAAATCAGTAATTATATACAGAAATGAAAACGATATTAAATTTTTGTAAGTTATCAGATCATGACATACTGGAGACTTAAACAGAATTGTGTATAAAGTGAAAGTAAACAGCATAAAATAAAAAATAGGACATTAATAGGGTATGTGATCCCCCCTCATCTGTATACAAAGTTTACACATTGTGATCATGCTTTCAACTAGGTGGTCAACCACCGCAGAATTAAGCAATCGCCATTTTTCTTGTACAGCAGTTTCCAGCTCAGTAAGAGTGGCTGGGGGTGGGAAACGTGAAGATACAGCACCGCCGAGATCATCCCAAAGATTTTCAATGGGATTAAAGTCGGGCGAATATGCTGGCCACGCCAAACGCGCTATTCCTTCACTCTCCAGGTAGTCATCGACGATGTTAGCTCTATGGGGATGTGCGTTATCGTCCATTAAAACAAACGTAGGGCCAACTGCTGCAGCATACAATCTCACAATGGGTTCTAGGACTTCATCTCGATACCGGACAGCCGTCAAAGAACCCCGTTTAAAGATGTGCAGGTCGGTGCGATATCTTAATGAAATCCCTGTCCCCACCATAATGCTTCCCCCTCGGAATGCGTGATGTTCGGTGATGTTTGGGGACTGATTGAGTGTTCATTGTTCACGCCATATCCGTATACGCTTGTCATCTGGCTCCAGAACAATTCTTGACTCATCAATAAACATGACATTGCCCCAGTCAGACACATTCCAATTGTTCCCGACACCACTGTAATCGTGCCCCTCTTGATAGGACGGATAGAGGAACACAAACTCGAGATACCCGGGCCTACAGTCCACTCATATGTAATCTTCCGCGTATAGTAGCTGCAGATATCGCCTTACCAATGGACGATGTAACCATAGATGTCACACGTGTGGAGGTCGCTCTGTGATTCCGCTTGGCTACAATAGCAATATATCGATCTTCCGCGGGGGTTGTAACCCTTGGGTGACCGGCTACGGGCCTTCGGACAACTGCCTGTGTGGTTTGGAATTGTTTCCATAAACGTGAAATTACAGAATCATGAACGCCGAAGAAAAGAGCAACATCTGTGATCGACTGTCCTGCTTCAATATGCTCCACAGCACGCCAGCACTTAGAATCTTCCATTCGTCTTCTGGAAGTCCTAGAAACACGTATGTCGTGAAAACAAATCGTACGAAAGTTTTAAACACCTTCTATCAGCACTTACAATCAACTTCTCTAACCCTTCATAAAGCTGGCTTCTTATAAGACTGCCGTTTTTGCATATTTCTTGATATGAAAACGTGATTGGCTGTTACCTAACATATTTGCATACTTCCATCTACCTCTGCAGTCAGTTGCATTCTTTTCAATTCTGATTGGCTTCTGGAAATTAGCATTTTCCTCTCCGTGCTTAACTTTTGGAAGTGAGTGTACATTAAATACCTTACACACTCTCCATCTTTTCATTTCTATATGTCACATTTATATAACTCACCTCAATTCTGGAATTATTTTTCCATTTTATTTTACTCCAGTCCTGCAACTCGTTTCATACTATTTCGCCTTGTCACACTCCATCCCATCTTGTCTGCTTGTATTCTCGTAGATACTATTCCAATGATTTTAAGAGAAAATATTTCATAGAGGGTTTTTATGTTAATTCTCTTATTCCATTCAAGTTATTGTTTATTTAATTCCATTTATTATTTTATCAAATCTTCTAAATATCTCGCTAATTGTCTTTCGAATTATTTAAGAATTTTAGGCTTAATGTCATAGATTGGTTTTTCTTTATTCCTTCAATTTGGAAATGAGGCGAGACTTTTCATTTACCCCAAAAATATCTTAAAAAATTATTTTTATTTTACTTTTAGGCAAATTACTTTCTTAAATAATCTGGTTTCATTTTCTTAAATTTTGATTTATTTATTAAATTTCGACTCTCTTAAAATTTGACTTATTACTTCTTTAACAGTTATTTAACATTTGTTTTCTTATGAACTGAATATTAATTTCCTAAAATGTTTCAATTTGCCTAATTGTTTTGCTGATATCTAATTTAAAACATTCCGATTTCATATTGTTTAAATATGTTACTATATTATTTGTTTAGGATTACAGCAGAATAAATTATATATTGATGACCAATTTAAAAAAATTTAAAATTTATGTTACAGCATGAAAATTTTAATGGCATCCTTATATTATTGTTTTAATTAGTTATTTCATGAATTAATTTTTATAATCACCCAGATATAGTTCAAAAACGTGGCTGTGGTGAATATTTTCCGAATTTTCTTCTAAAAGACTAATTCTTATTTCTTATGTTACATTATTATATGTTATTTTATTTAGTTGTTCTGTTTCTGTTTCAATTTTGAATTTTGTTCTTTCTGTTAGCCTGTTTGTGACCAATTTTTGATATACTTACTACCTCTTAATGACATATATATTTAGTAAGGATACTCATAAGAAAAGAATTTCCTAAAAACCAATTTACTACACCATAGACAGCTACAAAATCCAAAAGATAAAGTCTTTAAGTTAAAAAAGCTGTTAAAGAAAGTCAAATTACAGAATGAAAAGATGATTTTGATATGCTTTTTGTTATCCCAAAAAAGCAGCAAACACTATCAAAAAACAAAAAACAAAACGCCTTTTGGATGAATTTTTTAATGATTAAATTTGGAATAGAAATAAAGCTATGAGTAGAAATTAAGCCAGTATAACAATACATTTTTTTGCCTTTACCAAAATCGAAAAAACATGAAAGCGGCATGCAAAAAGAAAAAAAAAACGTTGTGGCTTGAAGTCTATAAGATAAATGGTCTGACCCCAGATACTTAAACATACAGGTACTCCCTTCTTACTTACTCAATCACTCGCACATACGCAAGCGTACACGCACGCATACAAGCGCTCGGGCCCACATACACATATTAAAAAAAAAAGGCAGACCAAAAATTATAAGATTTAAAGCCAACAACACAGTTTCTCAACGAATTAACATGTGTTTGATTAGATTCAATACTATAAGAAGCAAGATAGTTAAATAAAGTCTTAAAATCAAAAATTACATTTATACAGAAAGCTTTACGCTTAATAGAAAACTTTTGTCTTTCTTTACAGCAGAAGAGAAAAAATATTTCTGGAACTATTCTAGAAACATGTAAAAATTTATCTTTAGGAGTATCTTTTATTTATCTTATTAATGCAATTTGAGCAGACACGAAAAAGAAAGTGTAATAAATCAGATTGTCAAGAGCCGGTTTATAGAGAAACTAATGTTTCAGAAAAATATTTTTACAGGGAAGAAATTAAAGAAATGTTAAATGTTTTAATTTCGCAATTAAAACGGAGATACGAAATCTTAAGTGGGATACATTCAGGTTCTTCATTTCCTAACTAGTAAAAAATTAATGTCGTGAGATTCCGGTAATTTAAAATGAGATTATGATTTAGGTCTAACAAACCGTATGACATAAAATGCATCAAAATTTCATCAAGAACGCTTAATTTGAAAACCAGTTATTTATAAGTACTAAAGCTACTTTAAGTTTAAATCTTTCAAAGATAATTCACAAATACAATTTAATTCAATCGGATCGGAATTTGGAAGATGCGTTAAAATACTTTAATATTGTCAGTCACGTAAGATAACAGAAACTTCAATGAAGTTAAAAAAACAAAAAATTATGTAAGACTTCACAATCGGTTTAGAAAAACATTCAAATATGTTTATTCTATCTGCAGAACATACAAGTAAATAATTTAGCAAATTTTGGAAAAAAATTTATGATTTTGCTTCATTAAAAGCAAGAAAATGAAATTATAAAAAAGCTTAAAAAGTTAGTGTAAATGCTTTTTATATTAATTATTATTTCAATATTATTTGCCATTTATGAAAATGGAAATAGCCTCACAGCTCCAGCTAGAAAAAGGAAATTTTAAATGCGTATTACATGTAGGGGCGACGTTTGCTTCTTCGCCTTAGATAAAAAACTATGTAAACGCGGCCCTGTCCATAGGTGCAAGATTAACTTGTAAGAATAATTAATCATTGAATTTAATGAAGTTATTTAAGAGTATTCTTTTGAAATATGTATTCCATTTACCTGTCTGTAACATTTATGAGAGCAGGAAAAATTATATCCTATGAAATTAGACTAGTGAGTATCTCTTTAACTGGGGGAATGAGTGCAGACTTGTCAAAATGCCGCTCAGGGGAGTCTACTACGGTATCGAAGGTTCGGGGTTCTAATCCTGGAGAAGACATCCTTGTAACTAACCGTCCCTTCATAGGAGGCACCGGTGGCCGATTTTAGGCTCTTCCACAATAAAATGGCCACCATTTCTGGCCTTAAGAGTGGCCAATGAATAGGCAAGTGCCCGCCATTAGGAAAAAAATTGGGAATCGTAACAATTAATAATATTAACAATGCCCCTTTAAATATTTTATAACTTAACTATGCGCTTTTTAAGGTTATTATTATTAATCTAATAGATTGAATTACCTGATGTTAGTATTACCTGATAAAAATGGCAGTTTTTTTTCTAGAATTATTTCAAAAGTTATATCAATTATTCCGTCGTGGTTTTTCGTACTGTTGGCAACAAATCTGAATTTTAAAAGATCCTTATGAAACTTTGCCAAACCATATGAATTATGAATTTTATCAAAGCTGATTTGTAACTATATCTTTTTCGTGGAAGGTAGTTAAATTTATTGACAATAACTTTTTCAGTTGCATAATTTGATTATGAGTACTTTGTGCTAGAATTTGCTGTTGTGATAATCACGGTACTAAATGTTAAAATGAAGTGTGATTATGATAATAAGCTAAGAGCACTAAAATGTGATGAATTACTTTAGACTTATAAGGTTAGCTAACATTGTATTATGACCGCAATAACCCATAAAATAAACTTATGCATGCAATATGAGATATGTGACCTAGCATAGGAACATTAATTAAATAACTTACCCATAATTAGAAAAACCATATGCAGAGTGATGATAACCTATATCACATGTGATATCAATTTTATTTCCTGTTTACAAGCATGATTATTTTCTTGAATAAAAATCAGCGGAACACAAATAAGAATTAGTCAAATTAATAAACCTTACTCGCTGATGAGTACACATTGTCTTTACCAGATCTATAAAAAATGACCTAACCCGTGACATGAGTTAGATGGCCTCACAACTGTAGACACAAAATGATTTATGAGCCTCTGTTCAGAAAAACGGTCCGGAGAACGCAAATCCTTGAAACTTTTTTAAAGAGTACCAGTTCTGCCGGAGACTGTATTCATTTACTTGAAATGATAGTAAAACTCGTAAACGCAAACTTTCATCCGATGAACCTCGTGGTCGAAGAAATATAACTTTAGCGAAGCTACCATTCAGGTTTATCTCTCTCACAAGTAGAAAAAAAATAAAGCGGCTATCTTCCATAATCAGGATTTGAAAAGAATCTTACAGTTGTCCAGCTCGTCTATGTACATGTCGATATCGTTTCGAAATTCCGCATGGCTTAAAGAATGGTAGCAGGATAGAACAAACATCACAGCATCTGCATGGCGGCAGGAGAAGGAACAGGGCGAAAACGCCCGCCTTCACCTCCGAACTCCAAGCGCAGAAAGGGGCGAAGAGCCGGTTTGGAACTCTCTTCAAAGGCTGCCTTGATACGATGACGATTAAAAACGATGTGAAGATACAGAATGCAGGCTTGCTTGCACTCTTTGGTGATAAAATTATTTTAGATATTAATTCTTTATAATTTGATTTACAAATAATACAAAAATTATTGCTGGAGTTTTCAATGGTGGTGATAATAAATTTGTTTAAAGTTTCATTAATTTTTTATTCATTCCTATGAAATTGTTTTCCTTTTGAGTCTCAAAGTGGAAGTTTTATCTGAATATTATTAAAAATATTAATATATTATCCAAAACTTTCGCGACTTTTAATAGTAAACTTATTAATGTTAACAATAAAAGTCAGAGAAAGGAGCACATGAGTAAACTTTGGCAGTCTTCGTATGATAAGGCTATATAAGAACCTGAATTAGCAAAATGACCTATTTCTAAGTAAAGGAGGTAGTGGAATTAGATATATTTTTTAGAGTTTTTCTCCCCTCCTTTCCACATGCCTTTGTGGTGTAACTGGAAGTATACTTGACACACATTCGGGAGGTCCGGAGCTCGAATCCCGGCGAGGGCACTGCACATTTTTCTCCTTCCTGTGTCGATAAAACCTGATGATTCTACATTTATATGTTTGGAATGAAAATTTTATACCCAGCGAACAACTTCTTAGAAAGTTTTAAATGAATTCTTTATCTGATACTAAGAGATTCATTTAAACCTTGCATAAATGTGTTAGAGAAAAGGCAGGAACTAAAAAATAAAAATAAAAATAGGGTGCGTACAACTTTATGCAGTTTATAACTTAAAAAAATTCGTTTTGTTTTGCACAGCGTTTTCAAGAATAAGATGTTTGTTAATTTCAGCATGTGAATCAGTCGTCGGTACTCAGGTCTGTCAGAATCTTTGTTCTCCCACACTGACAATGTCGACTCCGCCTTTTGTTCAAAAAAGGTTTAGTAACAACATGTTCTTTAATACGGAATAATATAGCAACCTTGGTTCACTGGTATAGGAACAGGAGACATATTGCAGGAATCGAGGATACTGAAGACGTGTCGAACAGGAATTTAAATATACCTCAGACCCAAACAGGGAGGCAGAATAAGCCACGGAGTACGAGAAAGTAAGAACTTACTTACAGGATGCTCTGTGTGTATAGGAAAGATTCATGACGTCATTTTTCAGCACCGCGGAATGTAAGAAATTTAAATTTCCAACTAGGAGGTTTTCGAGCTACAATATTTACTACACATCCTATACTTTCTTAGTAAATTTTAAATAAATCCTTAGTTTTTAACATTAAGGCTTCAAAAATACCTAATGTATAGGTTATTCAATTGCTTATTTAAATGTTTTTCAAAATGTTATTGAGTGCTTCGAGCACCATTAGATCTCTGAGAAAATCATTAATGTTTGGCCAAATGCTTTAATCGTGATTATGGTATTGTAATAATGATGTTTAATGAATTTTAATTTGGTTATTTCTGTTTTCATTTTTCCTGAATTGTGTATTTGAAGGCTAATGCTTAAGATCCATTTTTGAGTACCTATTGAAATTTCTCGGGTGATAAGGAACTACGCAAGCTCACGGCATTCTTTATACAGAATCCGACACAATTTATACGCACGGCATCAGTATGTACGCTTCGTAGTGTGAAGTTAAACTGCTGAAGAAAATCGACCATGCAGCCGACCTCGAAATACGGTCAGTCATCCGTCAAGAAACGGGAAAACTGAGAATATTCATCGTTAGATACGCGAAGGATATAGTAAAAATGAGATAGTGGCAAATGATGAAAACGACTGAGATTATTCAAGAAAATTTGAGAAAACGTAACGATCAATAGTGCCGCCCTGGTTGACATGGAAAAATGAAAACCCCTGATGAAAGTGGGAAAACGATTGTGATTACCTGGCTATTATCACAGGCAGCAGATTTCTATGAGGAGATTCTCTGAAACTCGGTCTTCGTTAAGATAAATGTTTAAACCAGCAAAGTATTTATGCAGAAAAATAGAGAATTACATGCAAACTCAAAAAATATTTTTTGAAAAAAAATTTATTACTTGTTTCTTTTTTATTGCAAAACAATTATTACTTAAAAGAAACCTCCTTATACATGTGTGTATAAAAGATGTTTCTAAAATATCTGGAAAAATATATAGACAAGTAGAGGAAACTGGAAATAAGCAGATTTCATAATGGAAAGTACGAGCAGAAATGACACCGTTCAGGTGAAAGAATGTACTGTTGAGATCCTTTGGTTTAAATCGTTATTCCACTTGTGCTTGGCACTCCGACATGTATTTCACTTACGAGGCTGCTTAAAGGATGCACAAATAACGGTTTTCGAGTAGACAGCTACCGAATCGGGAAAAACTTGAGCGTATTAACCAGGACCTGAGAAAAAAATTAAACGTTCTAGTCTTACAGACGTAATGTAGGCGGAAGGAGATGTCATAAAATTCCTGCAAAGGAAGAAGCTAATACACACATTTGAGGATAATCCTGATACATTTACGAGAGCTGTTGAATTTGCTTTCAGTGTATGTCAACCAACCACTTCAATGTCTTACATGTACATGCATGAAGAAGACAATGCATCCATATCTTTTTCAGAGAATACAGGTGGTACCGGACGAGTATCCTCCGCTTAGTAACTTTGACCTTTGGCACCTACAGCAGCCACATGCAGTTGTAGAAAACTCTAAGTGCTCCTCGTAGCCTTAATCTTTGATAAGGATACATTTGTACATTCGGGTATTTTTAACACCCATAATTCTCACTTTTGGAGCTATTAGAATTCACGTAGCACGAGATCAAATATATTTTCTTTTCTTTTCTCCATCGGTAAGACAGCTGGACTACTTACGAAAAGCGTTTTTATCGGCATGTCTTGTCAACGGTTCTAACTAATTTATCGTTTTAGATCCTATCCCTCATGGGCTATGTTTGTATGAGTGTGGATACACGAAAAATCAAAGTTTAGCTTGTAAACTGAAACAGGATGTAAAGCTGTGGAGGGGAATGATAGCTACGAGCTAATTGCGAAATTAATATTACGGTAATATTGCTACTAATAACCATTAATTTATACATAGCAGTGAATCATCATATGATAAATACTACACTGCTATAAAACATTCTATCACAATCACTGTATATGCGTATATACATTAATGTCCATAAATTAAGGGTAATGCCACCTTCGGCAAATAAAGGTTCATAAACACAACAAACGTGACTTAATCATAAAGCCCATTCATTAAACAAAAGATAAAGAACAAAAAGATGGTGTATATATAATACCATTCATAAAAACTACGATTTTTGCTCCCGGGAGCAATTACAATAAATATCTCTCTTGCAAAAACTTAACAATACTTGGTCGGTATGATAATTAATGCATTGTGTATTTCTCAAAGGCTGAAATACAGTCCGTATAACGCCTAGGTATGCTGAGTATCAAATTATTGACTTGATCTTGGGGAAGATTACTCCACTCAGCAAGCAGTGCTCCCCGAAGTTTTGGTACATATGTAGAAGGTGCTTGAAGAACTGCAATTCGTTGGCCAAGCATGTCCCACACATGCTCTGTCGGATTCAAATCCGGTGAGATGGTTAGCCATTCCATACAGGTGATGTCCTCAGATTGAAGGCAATCCTTTACAATGTTTCCACGATGAGAACGGGCGTTGTCATCTATAAAACCTAATTCTGCGCCCATTGCACAGTAAACAAACGTACGTATTGTTCCAGAATGATGTCCCGATAAATTTGGCCAGTCATGATTCCGATCTGAACATGCAGATCTTTTCTGGAGCCCAGTATATTTCCACCCCAAACATGAAATCCTCCACCACCATAACGGTGTCGTTCAATGGTGTTGTCTTGATGGTAGCGGGTACATGGAGTTCTCTATATGAAAGTTCGACGTGAATCAGATTGCAAGCTAAACTTTGACTAGTCGGAAAACATCACACCGGGACGATGTCCACATTGCAAGTTCTCTACTTCAGGCTAACTGCTGGCGCAGTGAGTTGCCGTGAGCTAAAAACATCTGACAGGACTGCGAGCATATAGACCAATCTGTCCCAAACGTCTGTACAACGATTTGTCTTGAAATTGTCGTATTTGTGGCTGAAGATAGCTTAAGAGACAGGTCTTATGCTGTGGTCCATCTGCTTCTATTGACATTTATTGCCGAATACCGGTCGTCATTCGTTGTTGTAACGCAGGATGACCTGTACTATAACCTCTACTGACATTTCCATCATTTTCAAATCGTTGTCAAAACATAGAGATGACAATTTGAGCTATTCCAAGCTCCTTGGATACTTCCATCTGAGTACGCCCACATTCCAGGCAGCCGTTTATTCTACCACGTAAAACATCATCCACATGCGTCCTCTATGTCACAACTATTAAGTTGTGGCACTGAGCGGCTTACAGAACACTTGTGAACAATTTTACTTCTTTGATACCATTTCGTATATATGCCTCTTGTACACTCTCGTCTTTGTGGCGTACTATCGGCGTCATCTGATGGCTACCTGTAATTTGCCAATTATTTATGAAGATTCGTGCGATAATTCTACAGGTGAAAATTTTACTTTATTGCTCGCTCTCTGAGTGATTCTGAATTATCCTTAATTTCTGGACATGAGTGCATATCATATATTCGCTATTTAAAATATATAAACCAATCCAAATACATATTTTGTTGCCCTAATATACAGATAAATCCCAGTACAAACACATAGATATTGCGACATATATATTTAATGTATAAATGTATAAAATAAATATATACGTGCTAATGAAATACGTATTCTGATACAAGTGCTGCACTGTTTCAATGTTCTTATACGTGTATTTCCAGTATAAGAATTATTAATCCATAAATGTAACACTACTATAAATAAGCACTATAGACATTGTAATGCTGGTATAACACACACACACGTGTGCGTTGACTGGTACCCACCTGAGGACATGAGGTACATTATCAATGAATTGGTGCACATACTGGAGTTTTTGCTAATGAAAGAGCTGATGAAGCAGCAAAACTGTCGGTTTTGAACAAAACATAAAAACCACATTCATACAACTTACATATGTGTGTGCATATATATATATATATACACATACATAAGGTAAAGAAAACAGAAATATACAGGATGGTCATAAAGAAACTTTGCCAACAACTGCACTTCTAGCATCTGTTCCGGTTAACCGATCGAGATGAAATTGCAAATATAGTTATTCGGAGGTATGCGCTCGAGTTTCGATGAATGGCAACAGAGGTGACAGGCGAAAGCGGGTCCGGACATCCGGACGACTTACATAGACTAATCAGGTATTGTCCGGATCCTGCAACTGTTTAGTACGATACACTCGGCGCCCCACAAGGAACGCATGGGGAGATTCTTACCAAGTTACATATGCTGAAGGAGACCTTAAACTATACATTTTACATATTGCTATAGAGATAATAACTAAAATATAGATACTAATTAAATTTCACAGATAATTATGAATGCTGAAACAGATATTAAATACTAATACAGATATTAAACAGATACATAGATGCTAAATACACTGTTACATACTACACAGATATTACGCAGATATACAGATACTAAATATATCATTACACATATATTAAATACGAATACACTAACGCAAGTCTTTACACAAATTCACAAATACTAAATACAAAACTCCATACTACACTGGTACTAAATATTGAAACAGTTATACTACTATAATATAGATATTTATAATATAGATACTATATTATACTGATAAACAGCTACTATATACACTAATACTTGCTTCATAGATATTAAAAGCGAATGCAGATTCAGATTCTAGTTATTAATGCAAGACATTACGCGGATATACAGATATACAGAACTAACTCAGATAAATGACGAAAGAACGCAGATTTACAAATACAATAAATGACGAAAGACCGCAGATATACAGATACAATAAATGACAAAAGAACGCAGAGATACAGATACAATAAATGACAAAAGAACGCAAGTATACAGATGTTAATTACACTATTACACAGATATAAAAAACAAATCACAAATATTAAACTGCACTACATAAACTATACAGATATTAAACATACTACCCAGATTTTTAATACGAATGAAGACACAGATACTACAGAGGCTGTTCGCCCATTTCTTAGACGATTTTGGTAAGCCGTAATAAAAACTCGTTTGCTGCAAAAGAAGTAATTGCAATTGTACTATGTTTTTAAAAGTCAAAATTATCGTCTGTGGCTTGAAAGTTTTGTTTTTATTCAAAATGGAGAGTTTAACAAAGCAGTGGTTCGAAGGCTACATTTACGCTCTATCCGAAGAGAAATATGCATACTCCGTTATCCAAAAACTAAAGAGTCATGGTTTTGTGATATCTAAAGCATCGATAGGTAATATCATCAACAAGAAAGGAAAAAAACGTCAAGTGGGACAAAATTTCCAAACAAGTATCCAAGGAAAAAACGGACATCTTCGACTATTGCAAAGGTACGTTGTTTAATGTTAAAAGAAAATCGCTCTAGTCAAAGGACAGTTGCAAAATCATTCAAATGCTCGGTGTTCACTGTAAACAAAATGATAAACGTTGATTTAAATCTTAAGAAAGCGAAAAAACGCAATGTGCATCGTCGTCTTCCAAAGCATATCGCTCAACGCAGGACACGCTGCAGAATTTTATATGAAAAACACTTACCCAAAGAAAAAGGGAAAACAATTGTCACAATAGATGAAGCATGGGTGTATTTAAATGATTGTAACAAAAAAGAGCCATTTATTATCATAAAAGGGGAGAAAAAAATTTAAGTACATGGTTCAAAGAATTGAAAGAAAGTTTTTCTAAGGGATTCATGATTGTTGCTGGTTTTTCTTATAATGGCAAGTTAAAAATAAAGAGAGTGCAAAACAAAATGTCAAGATTAACTCCAGATACTATTAGGAATATATTTTATAGCCAATAGTTCTGAATGAAATACCATTGCTTTACCCACAGTGCCATCAATCTGGGAGATTCCATCAGGACAAAGCTAGCAGTCACACATCAAAATCCACTGTAAATTTCCTAAAAGAAATGGAACAAAAACCTGGTATCAAGACCATACCCTTCACTGATATCCCTACGAAATCTCCCGATGTGTCACCTATGGAATTTTGTGCTTTTAGACTTTTAAAACTGCATTATCCAAACGTTGTCCCAAAACCCTAACAGGACTTTCGAAAGCTGTTTAGGAGAAATGGGATAGAATACCTCTTCTGACACTTCAAAAGGCATTATTATCCTGAAAGTTGCGGTGTCGAAAGATAGTTCAGAATAAGGGATCTCAAATAGACATTTAAAACACAAGAATTTTATGTAATTTAGTTTTGTGAATACAATATACATCGTCTAAAAAATGTGCGAACAGCCTCTGTACATACCAATACAAAACAGCACACAAATACATAGAGCCTAAATACATTACTACATACTACACAGATACAGAATACTGATACGGATATTATACTTTGCATTATGCCGACGTTACGGAGGTAGACACTGCATAAAATACAGGTGCATAAATATATTACATATGTATAGATACTGCATAGACAGCATACAATAAATAATCAATAATAAACTGGTGCACACTAATCTGCATGACACAGATCCCGCCCTAATGCTTCTAGTTTTCCATTATATTCCTTAATTTCTTAAGGGAGGACCACTTAAATGGGTCATCAGTGTCTGGTAACCGCATGCGTAGCGCCTCTGTGAGGGGCGCTCACGGTTACGGTTATAGTTACAGAAACTCGAAAATGTCGAAACGCCACCTTTTTCCGGTCTCAATATGTTCGGCGCCTGCGAAAACCCTAAATAACTTTGGAACGGTAACAATATGTCCGAAACTTGGCGTGTTATGCATACACAAAAAGAGTTCTGAAAACAGGCCAACGAAACAAGTTCTAGGCGCACGCAGAAAATGTGCATATGACAGAGACAAAACACCGATCACTCATGACAACACATATAGGACAAAAGAATACTTTATTTAGATCAAACATTTTCCATATGAGTGCCATCACAGGCAAGTATGCATTGCATCGAGAGACGGTGGAGAATACCGCCGAACGCAATATGGCATGAGGGATGTTTGCAATCTCATGCCGTATAGAATCCTTTAAATCTTTTAAGTTTGTGGATTGCACAGGTAAAATCTGAATTTGAGATATCCGCCAAACCAGAAATCCATAGGCGTCAGATCTGGGGATCGCGGAGGCCACAGAAAAGGGTAATGGTGTGAGATGATCCGATCACCAAAATGCTGCTCCAGGACACTTCAACAAATCTTGCTATACGTGGAGGTGCACCATCTTGCATCGAAACGATGTCATTGAATGTATTCGCCTACGCAATTCCGGTAGTAGCATTCATCCCATTTTGATAATACAGTTTTATCAATTCACCCCGAAATTTCCCAGGAAGAGTAATTTCGTCGCCATGTGCAAGATCCCGAATGACGACGTCACTTACTGACTCTGCATTTTATCGGTTTCTTACGCTGAATATCTGGCGATCGGCGTTCTGTGATTGGTATCTTCCCTCTGTTATATGCAAATTTTTTGCGTGCTCCCAGATCATGTTTCGTTGGCAGGTGTTTCAGAACTCTTTTGTGTATGCATAACACGTCCGTTTTTGGACATATCGGTACCATTCCAACGCTTTTTAGGGTTTTCGCATGCGCTGAACATTTTGCGGTCGGAAAACGTTGGCGTTGCCATTCGATATTTTCGAGTTTCTGTAATTATAACCTTAACCGTGAGCGCCCCTGTGTTGCCTTTCACCGAATCGCGAGCGCATACCCCCGAATAACTATATTTGCAATCTCATGTCGATCGGTTAACCGGAACGGACGCTAGAAAAGCAGATGTTGGCAAAGTTTCTTTTTGACCACCCTGTATTTAACTAAATAATTCTTGAATTTGTGTGTGGTTATATATAGAGAGAAAGAGCATTCTCTGAGCAGCCGAAAATTTAATAATAGGAGTCGTCAGTTGTCTCAAACTAATTACTATTCTTGTAATCGAAGTGGTTTAAGTGGACTCATCCATGAGGCGCGACCTGTAAGGAATTTTATTAGTTATGCTGTTCCGTCGTTAAGGTTCGGGCTGAATCTACGAAATATATTTAAACACGCTTTAACCTCCTAAATCTTGTTTCTAGCTGCTCTGTCACACTGTTGCATGAGCTGACATTTTCTTGACACCTTCATAAGCAAGCTTGGAAGATGTATGAATGTGGTTTTTATGCTTTGTTCAAAACTGACAGTTTTGCTGCTTCAGCAGATCTTTCATTAGCAAAAACTCCAGTATGTGCACCAATTCATTGGTAACGGACCTCATGTCCTCAGGAGGGTAGCAATCTCAGAATATTGTCCACTATTGAAATTTTGCGTCACCGGCCTTAGATGGCATTGAGTTGGAAATCGTGACCGCTATATATTGTTAAAGACTGCTCTCTTTGAATCTAAAATTTTATTGCTGCTTTTATAAGGTATTTCTCCTGCCTTCGTGGTGTAGTGGTCTGCATGCTCGACGCGTAACCGAGAGGTCCGTGGTTCGATTCCCGGAGAAGGCTTTCCTCATTTTTCATGTCTCCTGCTTCGTAATAACCTAATGTCTCTACACTGGCGCCCGAACTAAAATGGTGGTTAATGATGATTCTCCACCACCGCGATTTGGCGATTGGGTCCCCAAAGCCCCAGTCGCCCTTTAAAAGGGGGAGTATATAAGGTATTTCTCCCGTCTTCTTCGCATGCCTTCGTGCTGTAGTGGTCTGCATGCCCCACGCGTAACCGAGAGGTCCGTGGTTCGATTCCCGGCGAAGGCGTTGCTCATTTTTCATGTCTCCTGCTTCGTAATAACCTAATGTCTCTATACTTTTAATGCAACCAAGTCGTATTGGAATACTTAGTTGTTAAAAAGTAGCTTTCATAAGCAGGTCTGAATAAACACTGGTCTTTGGCACTCCATAGAATGCCGGAACCGTACACCTCTTTTAAATTGCTTGGCTCTTATCGAGGTACTGTTACAAAATTTTCAGAAAAGGTGCAGGACATTTTGAAATTACAAGCCATTTATCTGGATTTTTGTGCGGGAATTTAGGAACAGTTGCAAGAAAAATATTCAAAAATAGAATCCCATGATGAGGAAATTCTTAACACGTTGCAGACCGATGAGAATTGCTCTCAGAAAATGCTGGGCAAAGAAATCGAAAGTGTGGACAAGTATAGTGGTACATTTGTTGACTTACAGTGGTACCTTAAACTTGAACGACGATTGAATTCGTCTAGACTTAAACGGAACGCAAATTGAAAGCGAAACTAATTTTAAGAGAAATTTTAAATTGCCAAAAACTGAATTACAAAAGTTTGATAGGAATTTAAAGGATTGGCTTTCGTTTTCCTAAATATTTAAGAAAATTCACGAAGAGATAAATATTCCGAAGGCAAAGAAATTTCAAATCTTCTCCAATCTACTCAAAAAGGGTTCAAGAGCTAGGGAAAGTGTATTGTGTCGCGAATTCTGTGTTTTTAATTTAAGTGTTTTTAGTCATTTAAGTAATCAATTACTTAAGTATTTTATTTGTATTTGTATCTGATTTTTAAATTTGAAATTTTGAAGAGCGTAATGAATATATATATTTTTATAAAGAATGTACTTACAATCTTTAGGCAATTATTTTTCCTGCCACGGTCCAATTTTCCAACGAAGAAAGGGGAACTTTTTTTAACGGAAGAAACATCTGTGGGAATAGCCTTTTAAGATGACAGTTGCAACTTGGGCAGTATATCGTTGTTTCCCTTGTTTTTTGTTACGAAGCAGTAAAATGGATATCGTAATTGGCTCCCCGCAAATCGCTTGCACTATCACTTTGTGTGTGTTGCCTTGCTTATAACTTCGGAAGAAAGGGATAGGTTGTAAATTGGATATTGAAAAGGCAGTTTTTGTTGCTTCTCCTTAGATTTTTGCGCTTGTTAGCAAAGGGTGTCGAATTTTTAGTCTCACGTTTCCGCAGGTGCTGGAGGAGTCATTTCTACAGCTGGGCAACCGTCAACTGTAGACAATGACTTTATTTTGATTCGTTTGAGGGTGTGAATTTTTTCGGTTAATTTATATTGAAAGTCCCGGATTGGCAAGAATTTAATTTTATGTGTAACTTTTGGACCAGTAATGTTTAATGGGAGGAGAAACCGAGTTTCTTCGGTTCTTGCAAGAGTTTAGAAGTCAGTTTCTGAGTGGAGTTGAGTTTTGATACAGAGAAGAGAATTAGCAGAGAGGGCGTTTGGCCCTTCGGCCGAGCTTCACCCTTGCGGGTGGCTCGCGCTTGCGATGCGGTGGCGGCTTGCGCCGTTATTCATGATAAACAGATTCAAGTCCAAGATGTGAATAATTGAGAATTTTTCCTAAATTTATGCGAGATGTAGAACTGAGAGCGAACTCTTCCGAGTTTGAAGTGGTTTTTCTCATAAAACGGAAGTGAAATGGCTCGTACTAAACAGAAGCGTTCCGTTCGTGAGAAGACAAAATTTCAACATTCTGTCGTCACTCGTACAATTTCCGTTGTCGTTGACAGCTGAAGCACCTGTGTGTCACCTGGTTCATCCTCTTGGTTTCTCCTATCATTGTACATCCATATTTTAGAATTTTTTATTGCCGGGCTTCTTCATTATGGTTCTACAGGATGTCATTTTTCTTGAACTTCATTTTGGAGCTGATTACTTATATAACGAATTTAACGAAGGGATTTCTTCCGCCGACCTCCCCTATAACTTCTTATGATGATGGATTCCGGTAGTTCAACTGTGAGTTATATTACGTTTTCTTTGGTATCTTTATATATTGGTCTTAATTTAATCTTGCGTAACTGGCAGAAAGAAAATTTTTTCGATAATAAATAAAATTATGAGTCTTAGGAGAATTTAAAATTATTGCCAAAAATATGAAATTTATGTTAGTTGTAATTTCTATATTAGTTTGTGTGAAATCCAGTTTAAACAATTAATTTAACGTTCTAGTTATTCTAAGTAATCGTTATTATGTTAAACTGCAAAATTTTATCTTGATGAATGACTCGTGAGGGAAATTTAATGTAGAATATTAATTGCTATTGTATGTAAAGGTAGTCTGGCCAGCTCGCCTATAAATTTATCCTAGATATTTATAAATGAGTGTGATTTTATGTTATTACTTGCATTTATTTAAGTCACTCCATTTGTTTGAACCATGAGGCTTTTAAGAAACATGGAGATTTTTTCGGGGTTATGGAAAAGTGTTTATGCGTTTTAGGGTACTCTCAACGCGCCCTGTTTTTAGCAAATGTGTACTAATCACATTTTATTGAATATTTGAATGCTTGTTTTAGATGCCAGGATAGTTAAAATTATTGCTTGATTTTTCGTAGTGGAACTGACTGATTGCTTGTTTTTTGAATATTTCTTCTCTGGTGCTTATGAGGATTTGATTTAATGATCATGATCTTGTTATTCTTGAGTTAATTTTAAAATGAGTGAATTATAGAAATGTTTTGGTTGAGAAATAGTATTCAGTTCTACCAGGTACAAGAGAAGATTTGTTCCTTCTTGTGTTTTTTTTCAGGTTAAGATTTATTAAGATGAATTTGCTTTGCTTTGCTTTGTGTCAGTTAATTGATTTAAGAAAAAGTGATATTTAGATATTATTTTGAGTTAGTTCAATCAATCAACAAGTTCCTTCCTTAGCTTTCTAACTAATTCCTTTTAGTAGTTTTATTTTGTCACGGCATTTAAATTAAGAGATTAAATTTAAGGGAGGTTCAATATGCATTTAAATTTAAAAATTAAAAGTAACACTCGTAAAGTTTTAGAACTCAACAGTGGTGGAACCGTTTCCTGTAATAGTTGAAAATTATCAACAGGCTGTTGAGTGTTTACGCATTAGTTTTGGCAGAGAAGTCTTTTTAGTTGACGTTTATGTCAGTCAATTGTTAAACCTTGTGCTTAGTAATACTTCAAAACTCAAACATAAACCACAAACAAACTCATCAAAAACATAAACTACCTATTGCGAAACTTTATGACAGATTAGAGACACAATTTTGGTATCTGAAAATATTTGACATTATTGGTGACAAATATGCGTCTATGTTGTGCTCCTTAGTTGAATCCAGTCTACCAGTTGAGCTTTTCGCTTAAGGAAAAGGCACTCAAATTCTGTTTCTCATGGATCTGGTGACAAAGAATTAAATTAATTAGTAAGTTTCATGCAATTTTTGCATAATGAAATTCAATCGAAGAGAGAATTAATTTGTCCACAAGTTGCTTTAGGTTTGAAAACAGAACAAACAAATCTTCTGAAAGTAAGTCTAAATATTTTTCAAATTAATATTAAGCTTTCCTAAATGGTACGGGACTTTTAACCTGATCCCAGGGTAAACGGAGTAGAGAACATGAATCTGTATTCTGCGATAAGCCAGATCCCACTGCAGATTGTAGAAAAGTAACAAATTTAACTTACGAACAAAGAAAGAAATGTCTTATAAAACAGGGAGGCTGCTTTAAATGCTTAAAATTAAACCATATTCCTAGTTGACTTGAATTAATTGACTTTTTGTTTGCTTCCAAATTTTATTTTAATTATTATAACATGTTTATTAATGTTTTCTGTTTCTTTTAATTTGGAGTCCTGATGACCGAAGTCAGAGGTGGGCGGATATTCTAATCTTCTGCCAGGTGGCGGTCCATTCTACCTCCATGATCTATTTATTTCTGGATTTTGGCATCAGGAAGAAGGGAGAAAATGTTCTAAGGCACCAGTATTGTGATGAGACCTTATATCGCTGAGCAGCTAATTTATTGCTTTTCATTATAACAGATAACTGTAGTTATTTTTTGACGCTGATGCAAGTGCTTGTATCGATAAGGATCGTAACGGGGCTCATGATTCAGAACAACACCTTCGAAAACGAAAAACCTGTCAGGTAAATGAGATTAATTTATTTATTTATTTAATTTTGAGTTTCCGAATTTCCTGACGGGATAGATCACTATTGCCGATTCTAGGAATCAGTTGTTTATCATTATTCATGTTATTTGTGGTAGTGACAAAAGAAGCTTTAATTTACGTGAACTGTAAACCGAGATGACAATTAGGCTTCTTGCTCCTTCGACTTTGCTGCTAACAAGTTGCAAGTACTATGAAATGTGGCAACAAAGATGAAGTGCATCATCACAGCGTTTGTCATTTGTGAGCAAACGCTTAACTAGATTTTTGCTTTTGTATAATAACTTGTTGAACTTCACATAATCCATACTAACACCTTTTGTCATAAGTGTGTCGTAAGCCCTTTGTGTCTGTTTCTCTTCTATTACACAATATTAGCATTGTTCTTAATAATTGCATCAGTTTTATTTTCCAAAGAAATAATTTTGCTACTAATCAGAAATAAAAAAAAGGTTTGTGCAGAAATTATGTCTTTCTTTTATTGCGCATTGTTCATTATACAATATTGTATAGTGCTCAGCGTTATCTCTACATATAATAAAACAAAGAGTCTGTGTGTGTGTGTGTCTTTCGTTCGTGTTGCGAGTAAGCTAATAGACCCAGGGCCACGAAATTTGGTACATAGGTGTATCTACACAAAAGCCAGTGCACCTCGAAGCGATTTTTTCGAAATTCGAATTAGAATTTTTTTTATTTTATGTTTTGTGACCAAATCGCGTCATTTTGAGACATAATGGGCTACAGGAAAGCGAGATTTCACTCTATACATTTCATTTTTACATCGTCGTGAAGCGTAGACACTTAGCTATTTTACGAACTTAAAATAAATTTCGTATTTCAATAAATCGATTAAATACGAATTTATTTAGGAAGGTGAGCTTAACACCTTTTCAGCGGAATTTTTTTTAAAAAAACTTATTTTAAAAAATGTGCTGTTTATTTTCCTTTGATTTTTGGACACGTTGAACTTTAATCCTTTCGACTCCTTTTAAAAAAAGAATTTTGGAAAAATAATAATATTTTGTATTTTTTTAAAATTTTTTAAATGAAGCTTCCGAATACACTTCTCACATCTCAGATATTTTAAAATGTAGTTTTGGCAACAATTTTCCTTTCTTATTGTTGTTGATAGATTTTTGATGAAATTGCATCATTTTGAATAGTTTCATTCTTTTAAAAATTTCGGTTTGGCAACAATTTTTCATCGTATTTCTTATGTTACTGTTTTTAAGAGACTGAAAAGTTTAAGAAATTAAAAAGTTGTTTCTTTTTGCAACGGTAAATTGTTTAATTACTTTATTAGGATAATTAACATTTGTATCAAGGGATATTGCTTATTTCATTGTAATATTATGTTTTAATTATATATAATTTTAATTATAAAAAAGTTTTGCATGATATTTTTTAATCTGTTTAAGTTCTTAATCTGTTTATACCATTTGAGTTCTTAAGATTTTGCAAAGGGAAGTTGGTTAATTTATTTATTAGGATAAGTAATATTTGTATTAAGGGATACTGCATATTTCATTGTCATTTTTTATATATATAATACATTTTTATTGATTTCTTTTTTGATAAAGTTGTTCTGCAGAGTAAAATTCTGCGCGAAATGTTTTGTTTTTTGAGTTTCTTTCATGTTATTTTTTGCTTATTTCACTGTTTGTAAGATATTGAAAAGTTTTGCATGATTTTTTTGCATGAGCCAGTGCACCTCGAAGCGAGTTTTTCGAAATTCGAATTAGATTTTTTTTTTTTATTAATTTATGTTTTCTGACGAAATCGCGTCATTTTAAGACATAATGGGCTATAGCAAAGCGAGATTTCACTCTATTGAACAGTTTAAGAAATTGAAAGATTGTTTCTTTTTGCAAAGGTAAATTGTTTAATTAATGTATATATCTATATTTAAAAGGACGAGTCTTTCTGTGTGTGTAGGTGCCCTTTCATTCGTACTGCGCGTAAGCTAATAGACCCATACCTATGAAATCTGGTACACAGGATGCATCTAGACAAGAGCCAGTGCACATCGATTTTTCAAAATTCGAATGAGGGTTTTTTTTTTTATGAAATAGTATCAAATTGATGATTTTCTCTCATTATATGAACAACAATGGCACGCAGCTATTGTTGCTGATATCAGCACTATTGCCAACCGGAAAAATGAGGGCGATAATTCTGTGCAGTTTTTAAACTTAATGTTTCTCTTGGATACTGGACGTTTGTCTAGAGAAGGCAGCGGGAAGTTGGTTAATTTATTTATTAGGATAATTAATATTTGTATTAAGGGATATTGCTTATTTCATTGTATGCTTTTTATAGGTAATGCATTTTTAACTGAAATTTTTTCCGTTGTTGTTTGTTTCTTTTTCGATAAAATTGTTCTGCAGAGTAAAATTCTGTGCAGTTTTCAAATTTAATGTTGGGTGTTCTCTTTAGGCATTTTTCCGGTACACTTAAAAGCCAGACGAAGGCTGGCCGCGCAGCGGCTAGTTATAAATAAACAATTTTGATTATTTTCTATTATCCGATTATCATTTAGTAACGTTTGCATCGGATAATGAAGGCTTTGCTACATTCTACTGTATCAGAGTTCGTCGAAAGCAACTCAGAAATGTGAACGTACTTTGATTAAATTATAAAGAACTCTAACGTTATCATCATTTACCTCACTAGCCTTAAGGTAGTCGGTAATATCAGCAGAAAGGAGGTAATCTTAATTACCACGTAGGAATGGCACATCTTAAGAGTAGTAAAAACTTCAAAAATCAGAGATATACAAAAGACGCAAATTAAGAAAGTTAGAAACAACACAAATTGTGAATTACTCTATTTTTAAGAGTTGAAAATGAAATCTAGGACTGCAAACATTTGCTTAAAATAACAGAATAGCGAAAAGAATATTTTTGCATCGGAAGAAGCAATTGCTTGCTTGTAAATATTTCTGTTTTTGGGTAAGAAAGAGATGTTAAATACATGATGGATGTTTTGATAAAAGTAGCAGCTGAAAGTGAAAAAAACGAGCTAATTTTGTCATTTTTCATCTAACGAAAAAGTTGCCGCGTAAGATATAATTTGTGCTTGCTGCTCAAATTTGAAGTAATTATGTATGGTTTCTTAATTTTGATTAATTTATAATAGCTGATAATAATTACTAATATAGTTATAGCTTGTATTTTTATATTTTCATGAAATGATATGTACATGCAATGTGTGCATAGTTTTACATTCTTTTCAAATTCAGGTCAAAAGTACTATTGAAGCAAATATTTTATTAAAGCGGTTTCTGAAATTATGTTTCTGAATAATGTGATACTTCTGAAATTCTAAAATGTTTTAAACACATGTGATGAGCAATGATAATGAAAAGGCAGCTCAAAGTTATGAACATAGGTTTATTATAAAAGTTAATAGTATTACAGAATTGTAAGTTAAATTTTAAATGGACCCTTATTTAACTTCTTGAAAGGTTATATATCAGTGAAAGAATTGTCAGTGTTGTTTCAATATAATGTTGCTTTCAATATATGATGCTCCTGCTCATCAGTCAGCAAGATAATGCAAAATGTTAAGAACATTTGGAACTAATGTTATTGCATACGAAGGCTTAATGGAATGTTCTCCAAGATTACTTGACTTAAACCCACTAGATTTTCTTATGTGAAGGAGGAGGGTGCTAAAAAACAAGGTTTATGAAAGGGACACAACAAATGATGCATTGGCATACTCTCCCACATTAGCCGCGAATGCATTGTTAAAACCATTTGTTTTAAAGAGAGTTCAAGAATCCTTTATTGAACGGAATACTTTATTGAAAGGAGTTCAATTATGTGTATGCTGAGGGTTGATATTTATTGCATTAAAATTTTTCAGTTAGTGAAACCTGTGTTTTGCATTAGAATTTCTCATTTTATGAAACACTTCTATGCAAAACATATTGTCATGGTCTGATAGACCTGTCCGTAAAGTTTGTAAACGAGCTTTTGGTGCATCCTGTATATGTATAAATATTATGTTGCTATGAGGAACTTATATTGAGACAAACGAACTCGCATGAAATAAATATACGGGTAATCAAAAATACGGGAATAGAGTGTAATGGCAGCTATATATGAAACATTATTGCATTGCATAGATTTTAAGGAATTCACAATGCTGATAATTTACAATATATAGGGTATATTGATAATGTTGTACCTATGTTATATTAGGTATAGTTTGCAACTTAGATGCTCGAGCAATAGCAATAAACTGCTTACACGAATATCATATGCTATCATAGCATTTCATAATAATGTACAGTATTCAAATGTGAGGCAAATACACGATAAAATTCAGTGATGAATGTTATTAATTGAGTATCGTAGCTGGAGAGATACTAACTTAGTATTGGCAGGAATGTGGAATGAATGAAGTTATAAAGCAAGAAAATACTGATGCTAAGGAATTCTAGTACTTTTGCGCGTAGTACGTAGTAACCATAGTTATTGATGCTGTTTAGCAGTTGGTCAAGTTCCTAATGACATTTTTTAGTTTCGCATGAGTACTCCGACTGCAGTAACAATTAATTTGCTTTCTTGTAATCCAGGCTTTCTAGTTTGTTGAAATCGGTATTCCAAGGGGAAATTGTGTTAGGACAATCGACGACAGAGTGGCCTGGGTTTCTAATTTTAGCAAATGACAAAATTCACTATCTTTGACTCCAAAACAATTCAGGCAGGAGGCCTGAGAAAGGACACGATGTTTAAGAAATTCTTCTATCATATTAAGTGAATTTGGCTATTAATTTGATTTTCCCAAAATCCAGACTCCATACAGTGATTGTTTTCATTTCGGTACAAACGCAACCATAGTTTAGGACATGTTTAATTAAAAATATCGAATACTGACCCTGTTTTAATATTTTTTTCCCGTCATGATAGAAATAGGAAGGAACTTCATATAACAGCCGCAAATTTCACATACCTTTTTATGGAACATTTGAACAACTCCTATTTATCTTTCGAAAGTTTGAAAAAATGGAAAACTTAACCTCTTTCAGTATTGATTTATGAGTTTTCTCTCTAAGTTGGGTTCATTAAATTGAGTTCAATTCAATTAAACGAGATTATATATTTTTTTAAACTTCATTCTTTCAGATTCACACTTTGCACTTCGTTGTTAAAAATCTTGCCTATTTACACCAAGTCTGACTTAAATCTATTGAGACAACTATTTGAAGCAAAAAAGGAAAAAAATAAAATCGAAGTTCGTTTACGCTTATATTTCTTCTGAGTTTTCACACATCACAGGTGCTTTTCATGCTTCAGAAAATCCTTTCAGAAACTTTTTTTTTAAAATCGTTTTATTTATTCTTTTAATAGAAACAGCTGAAAAATATATTGCACTACGAATTTCGTTTCGTATGTAAATTTACTTTAATTTGGTGCCATTATCCTCTAACGAAATATGTGTTAAACATTTTAAATTTCTGAAAATTAAAATACCCTCTTTAAATGAAGTTATGGATCCTAGTTCAGAGTTCTTTTGATGTATGAAATCTAGAGGATTATATCAATATTAAGCATTAGACTAAATGCATCAGAAATTTCAATTTAGCACTTGCAGACGTAACTGTTTGAGATATTAAGAAATTTTAATTACATAAAATTAAGATAATAAGCGGATCGTAAAAAAGTGAGAAATTCGAATTTTCCTGGTAGCATGGAAAGATGGAAACATTATTGTTGCTTCATTAAACAAATTGTTTCAAGTCATTAACAGATAATTTGTTTCTATTTTTGGAATGCGAGTTATTTAGGAGGTAAAGAAGCAACAGGAATATTCAATGATTTGTAAAAAGGAGAGGGAGAAGATATTTCGTATGATGAAAAGCCGCTCCTCAAAGTGTAAGTTAGAAGCCCTGTTTTTAACAGTGAAGCACTCAAAGTGGGAACGACACTAACACCAAAAAAAAAAAACTGCTCTATGATCCGTTGTTGATGTTTAGTGGACTGTACTTTGTTTAATTGTTCTTGTACACATTCAGTAGAATTTAAAGAAATCATAGATTCGTAATCTTGACTGAACGTTGTTTATTTCATTCTTAAAACTTCACGTTGGCTGAAAAACGTTGACTCGCCAAACACCGAGAAACCTCGAATTTTACCTTATTACCTCATATCACACCTCAAAGGAACATTTGCGTCGTTGCTTTGGTTTATGTGATTATGCAAAAGCCTAGAGAGCTATTTGCCTAAAAGGAAGGATGCCTTCGTGGAAGACTTTCTAAAGCACGCTGCCTCGTATACACGTTACACATGGAGAAAACCCCGAAAATATCCATGCAGCCAGCCCGTTTGCTGGATTCGAACCTCCGAGCGAACTATCTGTGTTCGGCGGCCTTAGTTAAGTATAAAAAATTCAAAAGAACATCTATTAAAATTCTTTATTCTCCATGAAAAAGTTTTGTGGTGAAAGGCCCAGAAAAATCAGTCATTTTATTAAATATGTTTCAATGAGTTACTCGAGCTGATGGGTAAATCTGCCTATATTTTTTGGGAACCTTTTACATTCACCTTCAAGCAAGTTATAGATTTATACAATAATTTTTTTACAGCATTCCTAGCTTTGACTATGCAAATATTATTCTTATGAAAGAAAGAGTTCCTTCTATCTCTATATAACAATACAAAATTCAATAGTGATTAATAAGAAGATGTGTAAAACTGTGATCATTAGGTAGTAATATTGGGTGTTTCTGATTAAGTTCAAGCGAAAGGTTATGAGGTTCAACTATTTAAATCTAAAGTTCTAGCTCAGAACCCCACGAACACTAATAAGCAGAACAGAATAGGTGTGATCAAATTACGTAAGACTGAAAGAGGGTTTAATAACCCTTTATTTCTCAGTATATTTACAATTAGTTCCTACTTGGAACTTTACATAAAGCCGCCACTCGGGCTTGAACTTAAAATACTAATAATTTGAACTAAAAGTAGCTTAACTGAAACTTAACTCTTAAAGGATATAGCCGAAGCTATCAGAATCTAACTAGTTGGCCCCTAAGTATTAATTAAATCGGCGAAGCCTAGCAAGGGCCTAAGATATGGCCGAGCGTAATAATAGCTAAGAGAGACGTAGCTAGAAGGCAAACGCGCGCTAGTCAGGGAATCAGACTCTCTCTCTCTTGAAGTCGGTTAAGTCACGACTTAAATAGTACTCTTTCTCATTTGCATTATCTGCGTTTCTGAAATTACATTCTGGCAGGATTGTAAGCTGAAATTAGAATAAGATTGGAAAGATATAAAACTTAAAATAACTGTTAGTAAACGTATAATAAACCTTACAAGGTATTTTAAATAACCCACCAACTTTTACTTCTTCAGAGTTCAGAAAGGGTCACAAATTTACCAAGTTATTAGCATGTGGCAAGGGTGTTCCCTTTTTTATGCACTGAATTTCTTCAGGGAAACATGTTGCTTGAACGTATTTTTCAAAGAACATCAAGGCGCAGGGAAGTACTTCATTTGATAAACAGCCAACAATTTCACGATGTTTTCCATTTTCAGTAAAGCGGAAATAACAAGCAATCACTTCTTGAACTTTGATAATGATGAACCGTTATTAATAAACTGTTATTAATATTACCATGTCTAACTAATCCTTTCACGAATGTACTGAGTTCATTACACATATCTTTTAGTTCTCGTAAATAGAGTTTCGTATTACCTAAAGGTGTTGCTTTACAAAGTTGGAATTCTTCTACCTATCAGCAGGATTGTCTTTTGAATTGGTATGCCTCCAGCCTTCAATTTCCATAAGTTCTTCAATTATAATAACACGATATATTACAAATAATTTTAATTGAGATAGCGGTTTTACGATTCATACCAAAACAATTTTCGAGTCTGTGTAAAGGAACACTGTCACCTTTTTTACCAGTTTTGCTATCAGCACAACACTGCATAGTCCTAAACATGGTATTATTCACAGGAGCGAGTTCTGATTTGCTGCAAAGAAGACCAACTTTAATTTTTTCCTTTCTGTTCGGACAATAAAGGTAAACCATGGTTCCATATGCTTGCTTAGCGGCATCAGAAGAACAATGAAGTTCGATTAGCGATATTTTAATCCTCTTAGGTTCCAAAATATTTCGTAGAAAAATTTCCCATTTTTCTTTTTCTTGACGTGACAGTTTCTCGTTCGAACCAGTTTTCATTTGCCATAATCTTTTTCATGAATATTTTAGCTTTTGTGATAACTGGACCTAACAGATCCAAAGAGTAAAAATTTGAGCAACTGCGGACAAAACGGAGCGTTTTATTGAAAGCTCTGAACCACAAGAAATATTGAAAGAAAATATTTCTTCTTTTGACTTTCATCTTAACCCAAGAAGTGTAGCCGTGTTGTTACTAGTTTCAGCAAAGTGATATCCCCAATGTTTGGAAGGACGCAATTCAACAAGTGGTTTTCATTTGAACACTATTTTTGAAGTGGCATACCTCCACTATTTAACTTTCTTATTAAATGTTGCAACGAAAAGCAGTAGCTACGTCATTTGCATCTGTCGATATGTCGTCTACATAGATATTAGACAGTGCAGCAGTTGCAGCCAGCAAATAATGTTCCTTTTCATCAAGGGCTAATTGTTTAAATAATCTAGTAGCCAGGAATGGGCATATGCAGTGCTATAAGTAACTGCCATCAATTGAAATAATTTAGTATCTTTCTTAGAATCATCCTTATGATTACAAAATCTTAAAAGAATCGAAAATAAGTCCAGTTGAGCAACATGACCCTTAAGTAAACAACTATTCAACTAAATCATTGGATGCCGCTGGAAACCATTGTCGCTGATGCATCAAAGTCGACAGGTAATTTTGTTGCGGTGTTATCTTCGTTAAATACTCCATGATGAGGCATTATATAACAATTTAAATTACCTATAAATTTACTTTCAGGTTTTAAATTCTTTCAGAAAATCGTTGTAAAGTGTTTTAAATTCTGGATTCTTTTCCATAAATTTTCTAATCGCGTTTTAGCCAAAGTTTTAAATTCACATAATACCAAATTTTCCCTTAATGGTAAATTTACGGCATATTTTCCAGTAAATTTACTCCTATGATATATTTTACCAAAAAAATCTTTTCACATTCAATTTCCTCGTCTTGTAAAATGGCTGTTACCTTAAATAAAAATGCTTCAAAGCATATTAGACTGAAAAGCGAGTTATCGTTCTAGTCTGAATCAAAATTCAAAGTCTTACGAAGGTTAAAATTGAACTTTTTTTAACTCTTGAAATTTAATAGAAGGCACTACTTGTGATACAAATGAAATTATGCCACTTATGGGTAGTTAAATAATATAAACCGATATTCAAATTCGTAGTCGAAGACTGCATAAAATGATCTACTTAAGCTGGCACAAGTAATTAAAAGCTCGCTTTTTAAGTCGGTTATCAAAATGGCTAAAGCCAGAATAAACCTTAACAGAGCTGGAGACAGAACGTAAACTGTGAAAGAGGTTGTCGAAAGCTCTAAATCTAAAACTTTAAAACCATCGGCTGAAATATTCTACAACTAATTTGCACTCTGGTGAGGACTAGGAAAAGAAGAAGTTATAATGAAGTTTCAAGTCATAATAATTGGTTAATTAACATAAAATACTATAGTTTCTCCACCAGAATTTATACTAATAAAAAAAAGTCTTACTGATATTGGAATTAGTTCTAACCTAACAGCAAGAGTTATATCAAACAAAATCTCATTTAAATTAAAATAATTTCTTACAGCTAAATCTACATTCTACAGAATACTTTTTTAATTTTCATTTTCTGATCTGTACACCCGCCGCCAACTGCATTATTGTCCTATATCCGGACACAGACAGCATTTTCAGTACGACCCTGTGTATATCGCGAGGCGCGTAGTTGAAACTAGATCTCCTATCGCGGCGCGCATGATGTGTGAAGCCGCTGCCAATGACATTGACCCACAGTCGCCTCCGTTGAGTGGTTGCTTTCCACGTGATTGCACGGCATCCGAATGGAGCTAGGTCGTCTTCAATGACGAATCAAATTCAGTTTTGACAAAGATCAAAATCAGATATGTGTGTGGTGGCGTCGCGGTGAACACCTCAATTCTGCCTTCGATTTATTAGCTGTGTGAGCAGTGTGTTCGACACACCGATCAAACAGCTGATGTGGTACTCTGGGATGCCGTCGTATACAACCAAGGTCGACCCTAATATTTATCCATAGGACCATAACATTTTAGTGGTATGTTCATGACATCCTTTAGCTACATGTGTTGCTACTCATGGCAGAGCCACGA
>KK112568.1:21380-35254 GCA_000611955.2 Stegodyphus mimosarum | reverse complement strand
GAATGCGAATGCCTTTGCCAAAATATTCCCCTACCCGATCCCCAGATTTGACACCGAGCAACCATATCTCGCATCACTTGGAGCGGCAAACTAGACGGTCTCGGTGTTGGTCTAGAGGTTCGTATACAGTGGAATGCGAAGGTGCAGGAAACCATGCGAAGCCTGTATGAACCAAATAAGGTACCTACATGCATAGCATATAAATATACATGCATGTATATACATGCACGTATAACGTATAAATATAAAATACCTGCACGTATAACGTATAAATAGAAAATACCTGCACGTATAACATCGTATTTTTAAGCTTTAGGCGGCCCAATAAGATAGTATGATCTCCATTCATTTGTATTTTTTTCTGTAATAAATTACCCTTTCCCTATGACTTTATAATAACGTACTTCTTTCAAGGTTGGTCTCACATTTATAAAATTTCGTTCTGTTCTGACAACGTTTTCTTAGTGCGAGAAGTTTATGTCATTGTAGCATTGTTGTCTGTAGCAGCTGTAAAATGTTTAAGACATGCCAAATTCTTTAAGAAAGCTACCAAGTCCGATGAACATTCTCCGTAAAATTTGCGAATCTCATTTTAGCATACCTTTCTGGTCCTGACGTCTTACAGCCAAGGACTAAATTAGACTGGATTCTTTAGATTAAGACAAACACTCGAAAGCTATTTGTTTGAGGCGCAGGATGCCTTCCCCGGAGGGCGTTTTAAGGATAACTGGCCATGTATTCACCTTACACATAGGGAAAACATCAAAATACCATTAAACTAGTCAGTCCGTTCGCGAAAATTTCACACCGGATCGAAAGATCAGTGTCCAGTGATTTTATTGCTCAATCAAGCACGATAGACGCATTTTCCTTGTTCTAATTATGTCTAAGGAATTTACCAAAAGTTTTTTCCCACCTTTGTACTTCTCTTTGTAATGCATGGGAGACAATATTCAATGACTAGCCTCTTTTCGGAAATATTGGGCATAGGAGAAACCCTCTGGAAGTTACGAATTTTCTTTTAGTTTTTTCATGAAAACTCTCATTAAAAAAGAAAATTACCCAGGAAGAAAACCTTCTCCATGACAAAGGATTAAATAACAATTCAACGCAGTTGAGAATATTATGTTTAAGATACATTTTCCGTTCAGTTTAAACTTGAGTCTTGCGAAAGTATAAGCAATTTACCTAAGTAGTTTTAGATAAGACTATCTATCTTACGCAGTAAAGGAGAACAAAAAGTAAAAACTGAATATTAAATTTATAAAATTAACTAGTTAAGTTAATTAAGTTACATAGAAATATTTCAGTCATTTCCATTATTAAATAATTTGAGGGAATTTATACCTTTTGCCAGACGTTTAAGTAATAATAATGTCAGTTATTGTTATTATAAAATCAGAGAAAGTACATATAAAATTACATTTTAATTATCTTTAAAGCATCTTAATAACTAAAAATCATTTAGGCTACTAACTAAATGAAATTTGATCTTGAAAATTATTTAAAGGTAATAAATATTTCTGTTAGTAAAACTTAGGAAAACCAGCAAGTTAAGCTACACAACAAATTATCAAATGCTATATAATATAACCTTGAAAGTTTGAGACAATGGAACACAGATTGTCTGATTTTATATTTCAGCAAATAGAACGAAAGAAACTATTCATTTCTGTCAGTGAAATGGTTAACTTGAAACGTCGGATTACTCAGATGAAACAAAAGGTCTGATAACAACATCTGAAACCTTAACGTCTTCAGAATGTTTACATTTGTCCTTTTTACTTATCTCCATTTATGGCCTCATTTTTTATTTCGTCCTTGGTCTGATGGTTAAGAATTAACACTCGTAAAATCAGCTTTATAGCTATAACTGCTGATGTCGCCAGCTGGCGTTATCGATTGCATCTGTACTATGTCTTCGCTGACAATTGACGTTTACTTCCCACATGGAGAAGGAAAAAACTAGGTTTTAATTACAGGGTATATATATGAAGTTAAGGGGATAATAAAACAAACAAGCAAATAAATAAATAAAATGAAAAAAATTATAAAGGTGATTCAGTTACAATCATTACTTAGATCTGGAGTTAGCGTCAGAATTGTTAACGGTGGTCTAAGTAATAAAACGATTAATGTATCACCACTTAAACTTACATACGTTCCACAAATAGCTCATTCACATTACTTCCTTGTTGCATCACATTTTTCCTAAATTTTATTATAATTTTTTACTCAACACTTAAAACCTTTGTTACTAGAGATGCGCTGAATGTAATTTAAAACATTTTATAGTGTGAAAACAAAGGATTAAAAGAATAATATTTGCAGCATTTGATGTAGTTAATTTTAGCCACACTTTAAACTATGATTATGCAAATATAATTTTGGCCCACCAGTGGTTGAGCTGTAAAAGCTGCTGAAAACTGACAGTTTGGTCCGGGGTTCGAGTCCCGTGAACAGACTGGCCGCATGAGCGTTTCCGTAGCTTTCCCCATGAGTAACACGGATACGAGTCAGTTTTCCTTAAAAAGACCTCCACGGGGCACCCCTCCCTTTCCATGTAGTGCCTAAGGGCGGAGCACGTAATAAGTAAACAAAAATGCATAGATAAATTAAATTCATAAAAATTGCAAGGAAAAAGTCATCATGTGGTGCAAAATATTTTAAAGCACACACTTTTTTATCTTTCTACGCAAAACATAGCATCAAATATCTCTAGATTTCAATTTCAGATTGTTTTCACCGAAGAATAAAACGCAAATATTTTATCCTTACATCATACGTAGCAAGCACTATCATCTCAGAATCTAAAGAAAACACTCTTACTCGAAAAGTATTTTATTTTGTTTAAATGTTTTTATTAACTGTTATTTTTAGGTGCAAAGTAGACTTTATTGATTCGTTTAAATAAACAAATTTCATTCTAATAAATATGAATTCTTTCCTTTTCTCAAAGGCTTTGTCATTAGAGAAAAATATCAGGACTCTGTTTAAAGCTATTTGGAAACTGATTATTCAAGCCTAAAAACTTTTGTTCTATTTCCTTTTCAAGCCTTAAGTGAGCGATAAGAATTTCTAACAAAACCTCAGATAGTATTTTAAAAAAGAATACATATAACAAAACATCAAAAGATATTTTTATTAAGGAAAATTTTGCAGCACAATATTTGAAGCCATAAATTAAAGGTAAAGAACAAATAACTGCTAAACTATTGAAATGTCTTTCAAACCAGAATTTTTTTAAAGTTTAATTAATTACCAGTTTTAGCGAAAATTTCTTTATGATGATATATTTCTCTCTAACCAACATTAGAAGTAATAAAATACAAATCCGAGGAAAAAATAATCGTAATTTTTTTGTAACCTTACCAAAAAAGCGATATCAAATGTTACTGGCTTGAACTGGAAAGCAAAGACATATGCTTTAAATGAAGTAATAAAATGTTTTGTTAATATTTCTCTTTGTTGCATCATACACTGTGTTACGTAACAATTTGATTTCAAAGAGAAGTTCAACAAATCTAACTGTTGGGCTTTCGATTTGTTAAAAGATATTTTTAAAGTGACGTGATTAATTTTGGTGTGACAATAGATAAGTTTGTAAGCGCTGGAGAAAAATAGATTTAAAGAAAAATTGGAATAGAGAAGTTTTCTTTTAGTTTCTCGTAGCGAAACAAAGGACATTTCCTGTCATTTTAATGAGTCAAATCATTCCAGAGCTCAAGGAGGCTTGGGGCAAAAAACACGGGCGGTGTTTTGTGAGAAATAGTATCTTTGTGTTTTAAGTTTAATTTGCGATATGATGCAATACTGTTAAAATTAGGGAATCTGGAATAATAGAAAAGCAACAGTGTGTTGTGGACGGTAAGTTGTGTAAGCGGAGGTTTTGAAAATAACGTTTCCTTTATACACTGAAGTAACAAAAGTCATGGGATAGCAATATGCAGATATACAGATGGCAGTAGTATCGCGTAGAAAATGTATAAATGCGAAGTGCTTTGGCAGGGCTTTCATTTGTGTTCAAGTTATTCATGTGAAGAGGCTTTGACGTGATTATGGCCGCACGACGAGAAATAACAGACTTTGAACGCGGAATGGTAGTTGGAGCTAGACGCATGGGTCATTCCATTTCTGATATCGTTAGGGAATTCAACATTCCGAGATCCACAGTGTCAAGAGTGTGCCGAGAGTATCTAATTTCAGGCATAACATCCCACCATGGACAGCGCAGTGGCCGACCACCTGCACTTAACGACCGAGACCAGCGACGTCTGCGTAGAGCTGTCAATGTTCACAGACAAGTAACACTGCGTCAAATAATAGCAGAAATCAATGTGGGACGTACAAAGGACGTGTCCGATAGGACAGTGGGGCGAAATTTGTCTTCCTTGGGCTATGCCAGCAGAAGACCGACTCGAGTGCCTTTACTGACAGCACGACATCGCTTGCAGCTCCTCTCGTGGACTCGTGAGCATATCGGCTGGTCCCTAAACGAATGGAAAACCGTGGCTTGGTCAGATGAGTCACGATTTCAGTTGGTAAGAGCTGATTGTAGGGTTCGAGTGTGGCGCAGAACCCACGAAGCCATGGACCCAAGTTGTCAACAAGGCACTGTTCAAGCTGGTGATGGTTCCATAATGGTCTGGGCTGTTTTTTACATGGCATGGACTCGGTCCTCTGGTGCAACTGAACCGATCATTGACTGCAAATGGATACCTTCAGTTACTTGGAGATCACTTACAGCCATTCATGAACTTCACATACTCAAACAACCATGGGATTTTTATGGATGTCAATGCGCCATGTCACCGGGTCCCAATTGTTCGCGATTGGTTAGAAGAACATTCTGGACAATTCTAGCGAATGATCTGGCCACCTAGATCGCCCGACATGAATCCCGACGAACATTTATGGGACATCATCGAGAGGTCAGTTCGTGCCCAAAACCCTGCACCGTCAACACTTTCACAATTATGGGCGTCTATAGAGACGGCATGGCTCAATATTTCTGCAGGGGACTTCCAACGACTTGTTGAGTCCATGCCACGTCGAGCTGCTGCACTTCGCCGGGAAAAAGGAGGACCGACAAAATATTAGGAGGCTTTTGTCACTTCCATGACTTTTGTCACTTCAGTGTATGTCTGACGCCTTTTATTTTTAGAATTACTTTCAGACTGAAAGAAGTAGCAAACAGACTGTCTGCGGAGCCTATTATTTTCTAAAAATAAATTCATCTAATATCTTGCCGTGTGTGGAGTGAATGTAAAACAATCGTTAGTCTCTCTAGTATGGGCGAAGAAGCGAAATGTTGCTTGTTGCAAAATTTTTATTAGTCGATGTTTCTAATTTCTCATTGAGAAAGTGGTGTAACATGCTCTCGGTTAATATAAGATGAGCTGAGGCATACTTGTGTCAGAATTAAAGTTTCATTAATAAATAGGAAAAGGAATAAATCTCGAAAATGTTGTCAAGAGGTGAAGAACCAAGAAAGTAAGAGGAAGAGAAGGAACGAAAGGAGAAAGTTGGTCAGAGCGGGACTGATGTCCTGAGGCTGGAACGATGAATACGAAGAAATGATGGATATGGGGGGAGAGATGAGGAGTACTGTGATGAAATATGTTTGATTTGCGAGATGAAGCAAAGATAACTGACAAAGGATCGACTTCTTCGAATGATACAAACTGGACTAGATTGTAATTTGTTGCGTCTTTGAGGCAGTTATTGAGCGTGTGAGGGGAAAAAGAGACAGAGAAGAAATGTTCAGTCTACGAAGATTTAAGAATATGCTGTTTCCTGGGTGTCTTCGCTGTTTGCATCTTGGAAAGAGGATGAGTTTCTGTTTCTGATTGCGATGACTTAAACGATAAACAAAGTGATGTGTTTGTGCCTACTGCGGCTAAGCTAGTGATTATTTCCTCAGTCGTTTCGTAGATTCCGGCTTTGAAGTTAGGACTTGTGTATTACTGCCTTAATGAACTTTGATTGAGTGTTTGGATCTTGCTATTTCAAATGACGATTCTCTGACCTCTTATATGAGTCTGATGAGCTTTGGTGAAAGAAGCAGAATTATTATTTTGTGATAGAGTATTTGTTCATCGGTACTCCGTATGCCTGCTGAAGAGAGCCAACGTTAAGTACATGTTACCACCATTTCGAAAGTAATAATGACTTAAAGGGTTTAGTCCAACCTATGTGTCAAGTTTTAATTCGAAATATTCCTAAAATGACTCCTTATTTTTTGTGATGTGATTTTTTATTAACGATAATCCTACATTGCTTAAATAAACTAGTTTTCTATGTTTATGTTTATGTTTGCCATGTTTTATCAACTTTAGTTTAGCATAGAAAGGCTTGATCTGAAATATTTATAAATAAAATAAATAATCCTGAGGAACTTTTTAATGAATATTTTTGAGCGAATAGTATGTTTATCTTATGTTACACGTCTACCATAGTGCAGTTAAAGAGTTTTAAATTATTTTTGTCACGATCGAACGTGATTGAAAAATACTTGGATCATTTTTAAGAGAAAGTTAAGGAATAAAATTAAAGTTCGATTCTTATAATTCATCCTTACCAAATGTTTGGCATAAAACAAAAGCAGATGATAACTCAGTATAAATTAAGCATGTCTTAAGCAAGCAATTACAGCAATTCTTAGCTTTACAATTCATCATTAGGAACCAAATCAAGTTAGACTTTTTGTTCTAGATATCAGCTAGGACAGGATAGCAGAAACCCGTGAAAGGACACCCAGCCAGATTAACAAATGGAGTTTATAGATTACAAAGTATTTAGTACTTCATACAAGAGAAGAAGAAGCATTGGAAAAGAAAGAATAACAGTCACACCATCAGCTTAAAAAGCAAAGACACCAATTTGCATCTATTCTAATTCACAGAATTAAAAATAGTTTTATTATAGGAAATTCTGAAGTACAATGTTTGCAAAAATTAATAAAGAGATTACGAGAATTAAACTTTTGAACTGTCATCTTAAACAATAATTTTTTAAAGAAAGGAAGGTTGTTTTTGCCGCATCTTTACAATAATCCAGTCCTGGTGATTCGGAAAGGTAATTTCATTCTTTGAATATAAATTCTTGAATGATTTGACTAACTTCAACGTTACTAAAAGATTAATTCCTAGAGAACTGCTAGTTATTAATTAATGCTTCTTCTACTGAACTACTACTAGATATTAATCAAAGTTCCTTTCCTTCTAGAATCTCTAGAAATTGTTAATTTGCTTGCATTATTAATTTATAGTATTATGTATTGTATTACGTAAATTAAAAATGTTAGGCATTGTTAATCTGCTTTGTTTAATTTCATTTCATAGTTATATGATTCATAGGCAATAACCTTCCTTTGCTCACTTGTTCAGTTATACACTCACTTCCAAAAGTTAAGCACGAGGATGTAAAATGCAAAAAAAATCAAGAAATACTGCTTTGATTGACACAAAATTCGGCAGGAAAGTAGCATATATATTTATGCATAAAACAAAATCACTAATAACATACAGGAACGAAAACAATATTAAATTATTGTAAGTTATCAGATAATGACATATTGGAGACTTAAACAGAATTGTGTATAAAGTGAAAATAAACAGCACAAAATAAAAAATAGGACATTAATAGGGTATATGATTCCCCCTCATCTGTATGCAGCCAACTGCTGCAGTGTACAATCTCACAATGGGTTTTAGGACTTCATCTCGATACCGGACAGCCGTCAAATAACCCCGTTTAAAGATATGCGGGTCGGTGCGGTATCCTAGTGAAATCCCTGCCCACACCATAATGCTTCTGCCTAGGAATACGTGATGCTCGGTGATGTTTTGTTACTGATTGCATGTTCGTTGTTCCCGCCATAGCCTTATACGCTTGCCATCCGGCTCCAGAGCAAATCTTGACTCATCAGTAAACATGACATTGCCCCAGTCAGACACATTCCAATTGACATGTTCCCGGCACCACTGTAATCGTGCCCCTCTTGATTGGACGGATAGAAAAGCATAAACTCGAGGTACCCGGGCTACAGTCCACTCATATGTAATGTTCGGCGTTCAGTAGCTGCAGATATCGCCTTACCAATGGACGCTGTAAGCATAGATGTCACACGTGAGGAGGTCGCTCTGCGATTCCGCTTGGCTACAATAGCAATGCATCGATCTTCCGCGGGGGTTGTAACCCTTGGGCGACCGACTACGGGCCTTCGGACAACTGTCTGTGTCCGAAGGTTTCTGTTTGGTTTGGAATATGTTTGGTTTGGAATTGTTTCCATAAACGTGAAATTACAGAATGATGAACGCCGAAGAAAAGAGCAACATCTGTGATCGACTGTCTTGCCTCAATGTGCCCCACAGCACGCCAGCGCTCAGAATCTTCCCATTCATCTTCTGGAAGTCATAGAAACACGTATGTCTTGAAAACAAATTGTACCAAAGTTTTAAACACCTTCAATCAGCACTTACAATCAACTTCTGTAACCCTTCATAAAGCTGGCTTCTTATGAGACTGCCTTTTTTGCATATTTCTTGACATGAAAGCGCGATTGGCTGTTACCTAACATATTTGCATACTTCCATCTACCTCTGCAGCAAATTGCATCCTCTTCAATTCTGTTTGGCTTCCGGGAATCAGCATTTCCCGCTTCGTACTTAACATTTGGAAGTGTGTGTATATTAAACTTTCATTTAATTTTTGAGTTTGGGTCTGTATTAGAAGAATCTTAACCGAATCTCAACAACAGACTTTGATCAAAAATTACAAAATTCCCCTTAATAAATCTTAAAAAAATTATGTAAGTTAGTGAAAATGCTCTCGATGTATATTGTCACTGCAAACAGACATATACACTGGAATGCAAAAATTAAGGACGAGACGGTTTTTTCAATATAACTTTGTACAAAAGCTTTCCAAATCAACACATTTAATACCATAAGATCCCCAATACGTAAAGACATTAGTAATGTAAGCAACACTTAGTAAAAGAGAAATCTGAGGGATAAAAAGAAGCTTTATTGAAAAAGGAGCATGAACGCAATGCGACTGAAGGCCGAAACATCCCTGTGATGGGTGTCCAGCAAGAAACATCCGATCTTTAATAGGGGATATGATCTCCCCTGACTGCTAGGCTGGTTTCACATCATTTGTGCATGCTGGATATGTGGTTGTTAATGAGCTGTGAGGCACTGCTGCTCGTTCCTCTTATAGCACCAATCGCAGTTTCGGAATCGTTACTGGCGATAAGTTACGTGCTGCCACGGGTCTCCCTAGTAAATTCCGTACATGCTTGACGGGATTTAGATCCAGAGACCTTGCCGACCAATCCATGTGTTCAATATCTTCACTCTCCAACAGCTCTTCGACAGTAACTGTGCGATGAGGTGGAGCGTTGTCGTCCATGAAGAGGAACTGAGGACCCATAGCCCTTGTGAAAAGACGCATGTAAGGAAGAAGAACCTCGTTACAATAGCAGTCCCAGGTGACGAACCTCCTTGGGAGATATGAAGGTCGGTCCGGCTACCAAGCATTATGTCTGCTCGAACGAGAACTCCGCGACCTCCAAAACAGTCCCTTTTGATGATGTTGAAGGGGTTATTGCGTGTTCCCCGCTCTGTCCAGATGTGTATGTGTCTAGAATCGCAACTCAGACTAAATCTGCTCTCATCTGTAAAGAGTACTCGTCCCCATTCATTGTCTCTCCAATTCCGGTGTTCCCGGCACCACAGAGAACGCCTTCTCCGATGGGCAGGCGTTAGAGGTACACACCGTACAGGGCGTCGTGCAAACAGACCACCACCGTGCAGTCTTCTGGCCACGGTAAAACGCGATATCGGTCGTCCAGTCGCCTGTGTCGTGTGTCTAGCGATTTCTCCCGCTGTCTGCCGCCTGTTTCTTCTGGCCTGTAAGGCAATATACCGGTCATCTGCGGGTGTGGTTCCTCGTGGACGACCACTACTAAACCCCCGGATAGCTGTTCCTGTAGTTTGAAATTGTCTCCAAAGTCGTGAAACGATGCTGTGAGCAATTCCGAACTCTGCAGCCACACTTGTCACACTGCGGCCTTCCTCCAACTTCCCAATGATTCGACCTCGGGTAAAAGCATCCAGATGTCGTCTAACAGATTGATTATTCGCCATTTCTCGCTGAGGCAGCAACTCGGTGTGATTTTAACTGCTATACGGCGTGCAATCTCTTTGCCAGAAATACTGATCTTACACCGACAACATGCTTTATACTACTCAGACACTCCCCCATTACGTCTACCTGCATATCTGCGCATGTGCTACCGTACATCACCTTACTTAATCTCCTGATTGGTCTTTCTGTCCGCTCTGCGTCTTCGTTCAGCTGATATGCTAATTTTTCGACTTCGTCCTTAATGTTTGCACACCAGTGTAGTTGTAGAACTGTAATAGTATAGTTGTAGAGCTGTTATAGAGCTGTGTAGAGTAATCTGATTGTATAGTTAAAAAAATTGAATTTAGTTCTCAACTCTACCTCCTTAAAACATTACTACCCAGGTTCGAATTGAAAAAAAATAACTATGTTTTCTATAAGGATGACATGGGTGACAGCACAGACCACTATATAAAAACTCAAATGAAACATAAAACATTAAATCATTAAAATGTTTATTAAATATTCTAGATTATTATAAATTTAGATAGCTGGCTAAACTACCTCTATAAAACTAATCACACTTATTAATTATAATCACTGTTATTGTCGATCCTATCTAGTGCACTGTGCAGGTAACCTCAACAGTAATCGCTACATAAAGGAAGTTGTGGAACCACAGATCCTCTCCATTTTTCAACGCATTGGCGGGTGCTGTGTTTCAGCAGAAAAATGCCCGTGCACATGTTCTTCTTTAGGGCACAACAGGTTTCGCTTATTCCATCGCCCGCTTATTCACCTGATATATCGCCCTGTGATCATGTCTAGAATTTCATCGGTCGCCGACTACAGCTGGTGGCTCACATACTAAGAGTGAAATATAGCGTATAGACGAAGCTATATGAAATACCATTATCCAGTATTGCTTCAGAGTCTGTATATTTAATGCCACGACGTGCACAGGCTCTGATTTCTCAGCGTAGCGGACACTGATTTTCGACGTTTGTTTGCGTTTTTGTCTTGTAAATTTGATCTTTTATTTGTACTATCTGCAATACGTGGAATAAATTTCATTCATTTTCGCCTATTTCTTCCTGGCGTTGTAATTTTCACAAACATTAGCGTATGAACACAATGAAGAATAAATAAATGGAATAAAGAGATACATACAGGGTGATTCGCTACCAGACCAACAAATTTACAGGGTATGTAGGGGTTACAGAGATCAGTCAAAATTACGACCAGAAGTCGTCAAGCAGGCCTGACAGCGGAGCTGCGGGGATTTCTTACGTTCTGGAATATTCCTCAAGGCAGTCTTGCCGTACGAAATGTTGATCGTGGTGGCTCGGTTCATTGGCCTGCCAGATCTCCGGACCTATCATGTATGGACGTTTTCTGGAGACAAATGAAGATTTTGGTGTACGAGACGCCAGTTCCTTCAGTGGAAGACCTCATCGCTCGAATCTGTAGCTGACCGGAGGATTCATGACATGCACGGAACCTTGCAGAACGTAAGGAATTCCATCCCAGACGACTTCTGATTATAGTTTTGAACACCTGTTGTAGTAGAACATTTCAATAAAATCTTTGCTGTATCATTAATAATGTGCTGCTGTTTCTGTTCTTTTTCTCTGCTTCTTTGCAGCATACCTCGCAACTACGGCATTTGAGATCCTGCATTCGTATGTGATTCCGAGTCATCTTTGTACCCCTTACAGACCCTGCAAGTTTGTCGGCCTGGTAGCGAATCACCCTGTAGAGAAAGAGATAGCTAGGTAGCTCTGTTAAACAGAATAGACACTGTTTAGTATTAATTTGTTATTTATAACATTTCTTTCATACTAATTAGAGTTTCTTATACATATTTTTTAGCCGTTTTCTCTCATATATTTGTTTTTCAAATCAAACCCAAAAACCCTTTTTGCTGTTGCCAAAATTAAATACGAAATACAATGTTGCCAGACAATCCATTTTCTATTAAAATTATTAAATTGGCATATAAGTTGCATTGATCGTGTGAATATAAATAGCATTGTTAAGGATGGCTTGACAATAAATTTTATAAAATATAAATAGACGGCTTTTTCTAGGTGTTAGATCAATTCCCCGAACAAGTCTTTCCTTCCTGCAGAAGAAAAAGTTCTCGAAAGTGGTATTCACTTAGAAAGAACTTTATATGCAGTAAAACGTAAGCCTAGTAGTTTGCGTAAGAAGAGTACAGTTAATGATTAGATCATACATTCTTCATTATTTTATCACATAGAGAAATAGAGACATAAAAAGTATAAGGAGGACAAAGCTCTATAACGAAATGAAAGAAACAGTAGATTTCCCCAAGGTGCTTTTATAACTGCTATAAACTAAAAGGCTCTGAAACAGTTAAAAGAAAGAATAGAAATGAAATAATTTTACTTTTACGGCAGTATGATTAGACAAACGAATATAGCAGGTGTAAGATCAGCATATAAAGAGTAACGAAAAATTATGTTGCAAACAAAAAAGAGATTTGTTTTTTTTTTACTTTCGTTGTTTGAAAAAAGTTTAGTGTAACATACACGAGTAATACACCGTACATGACTGTGGCGTGCTCACTTGGGTTGAAATCCCAGGTGTAGTCTTATCTGTTTAATCAGTTCAATCAATTCTTCGACATCCTTTTTCATTAAGAAAATGGTGTTATTCTACACCAAGGCCAACACATGCTACTTGTTCTTTTGCTTTTATTGCATTACAAATATTAAAGAGTTTAGCGTATTATGCTACCTCATAGAAGAGCTTAAAACTGCATGTAAGTCTAATCACGGACTCTACAGTAAGAAGACTATGGTATAATTATTATATTGCTTTTCCGTCTTTCTCGGGAATATAATGAAGAATCCCGTATTTCGCATTACATGTATACAAAATTTGGTGAACATAGGAATCAAACTGTTTCCAGTCTTAGGTTAGAGACAATATTTGAAAATAAAATTCTTCGATAACGCTTCATGCATCCATTGATTGCCTTTTGCCATTTTTTATCAATAAACCATATATGAGTCAATCTGTGCCTTAACCATTCTTCCTCTTGCTCATATCATGAATAAATGAATTCATTAAGCACGAAAACTAATAATAAAAACTGGTGCATGCTATTTTTACATAAAAGACCACCCAATAGATAATTATAGCTATTGTAGAGCATCCAGTTTTAAAAATACTGTTGATTTAGTTATTTTGATAGGGTAATAATTGAATTTTCCAATTCATCGAAATTTGTCTTTTTTTACTTTTAGGACAAATATTCTAAGCAAAATTATTCATCTAATTTTCTTAGAATGAATACTGAAATTAATTTCAGTGACACTGTGTCTTAGTTGGCATGCTTGCCTATTAAACTTTGTTATTATTAGAATATACATATATAGAGAAACGAAAAAATTGCACGGTCTTTGTTTATTACTATGTTTTTACACAAACGTATATCGAAAGGCGTTAGGTCCACAATAAGTTAGCTTTGCATGAAACAGTAACTAACAAATATTGCCATTAAGATGAAAAATTCTGTGTATATGCAGCCCTCGTCAGAATTTGGTGGAGTAGTATTCGTGTAAAAAAACATTCCAGATTACTGAAGCATCGAAAGAAAAATTCAGTAATTAATTGTTCAGTCGTATTAGAACACGATGTTTTAGCTTGATAATATAATACGACATTTTTCAAAATGTTTTTGATAATTCTTACAGGTTGAGAAATAAACT
>KK112568.1:10008-21364 GCA_000611955.2 Stegodyphus mimosarum | reverse complement strand
CTTTACTGCGTACTTTTTCGGCTGGCAATGAAGGGGTCCGGTGTTCGAATCTCGGCGAGGGCACTGCATATTTTTCACGTCTCCTGCTCCAAAATAAAATGTTTAATGCCATCTACAAGCTAAGCTACAAACGCAGTGCGAGGTCGAATAATATATATAACTGAAGTAAAAGAAATTGCATGGATTTTGAAACCCAATAATGTTTCGGAAATCGATTTTTTTTGTAATGTTTTGGGGTAATATTCAGTTTCTGATAGAAAAAGCCCTTGAATCATTGATGAACTTCTTTGCTTCTAACTCCAGTTGAGACTGATAATAGTAAATTTCACTTTGCAGAACTCATTTAAATAAAACGTTTCATTTAATTAAAATGAAACGTTTTAATTAAACAGTAAGCGCAATGGAAGTAGTATTATGAATTATAGTATACCTTTTTATGTTAATATAGTCTTACAGGTACTTCAAATAAATAATACCATAATTTAGATCTTAAGAGCATAAACAAACAAAAACGTTTAAAAGCAAAATAACTGTTTTATGCTTATGTCATTTTCTTATTTCCAGTGAAAATCTACAATGGAAGTTTCTAAAAAGTACTTAAAACACGCCCACAAAACGCACACAACGGGGCAGGAGAAACATTATTTTAGTTTAGAATTTCTTCTTAGGAATTATACAAATTAAAATTTAAAAGAAGGGCATTTAGTTCTGCTTTCTTTAACTCATACTGAAATTTCCCAAACAGCTGGTGATATTCCGTTTAGTTATTGTAACAAAGGCTTTAATACTGAAATTTAAATGGTTTGCAAAAAAACCAATTTTTGAAACATTTAATTTTACTAACGATAACATCTGATAAATGGAAGAGGAATATTATAAAATATTTGGTACTCAACATGTAAGGTTTTAGTTAAACTAACAAAGTTTTATGTTAATTTAAATCTTTCTATCTCTTCTCATGTTTCAACTTCCCATCAGAAGAAGCACGCGTTTTCAGCTTATGCTAATTTGAAGTAGAGCCAAGTTATATTTAAACCAGAGGTAGAAACCTCTCAGTGTAAGAGAGCTTTTAGTCTCAGATCACGGTCATTCTGTTCGATGTTCGCCTGACCAGCTAGCAGCTAAATTCTAAGCCATAGTGCTTGCTACGTGATTGCTTATTGAAATAAATCCAAGTGCGCTAGTATTAGTAAATCTTGCTACGCACCATTTAGTTGGAGGCCAACTCCGCGTAGAGCTCTGTGAGCAAAGATTTAATTAAATTTCTATTTAGCTTTAGTTTAAATTTATCTGATTGTTCATTTAGACCCAAGTGTGGTCTTTTACTTTCTGTATCCCTCCCGAGTTGGGATCTTTTAGCCCCAAGTGTGGTCTTTTATTTTCTGTACCCCCCCCGAGTGGGGAAGTGATTTGTAAATAATATTGATTTAATAAAAGAGGATTTTAAATCCCTTTCAAGTGCAGTTATTCTACAACAAGCACAGTATCTACAACCAGAACATAGCTGCATTCAGCTCCCTGTTCCAGATCAGGACTTAAGGATTTTAAGGAGTTACTTTAAGATGTTTGCCAAGAATATGCACAGAACACTCAGTCCTGACAACCATATTCGGCAAGCCGAAATCCTCTCCAGAGGTTAGGAGAAGAGAAGTAGGAGATTCTCGGAGTGCCTTCGAACTGCAAAGGCAGTAGATTTATATCCACTTAACACTGAGCTGTACTATTTATGATTTGACGCATTTATACTATAAAACTACAGAACTTTAAATCACAAATTTCTTGAAACGCAATAATAACTAAATGTTTAATTATTTTAGAAAATTAAATGAAGTTAATTAGCAAAAACCTTTTTAGTGCAATATGTTCAAAGAAAATATAACAAAATGTACGTGGGGCTCTCCAGGTAGGTATCGAACTTTTAATACTTATATCAGGTTACTATATTTAGCTACAAAATTTAACGTGATTGTTTCACATGAAATTTTGTAGTTGAAGATATTAACCTGATATACTGAATACATTTTTCTGTAAAATTTCCTTCTCGTTCTGAAATCCAAGCTAACAAAAAGTTAGAAATTCAAAGTTTACTGCTTGAAATTCTTTGAAACCGTTCTTTGTTACGTATTGAAATCTATTGGTATATTTATAGAATCAGAGAATAGAAAAATATATTGCTAAGTTTTGAACCGTAAAATACTGCAATTCAGAGCCATTCATAAAATCCCTAGACCGCAAGAGGATAAATAACGTTCGATTTATATTAAAGAAGTGCAGTCCATGAACGTAGGAGAACAATATATTTCATCTTTAGATTTCTTTTCCACATGTTTTAACATAAAATACGCCTGCAAATCGATACCTGTTCCTCTTTCCAAAGAAGAATTCAGGTGCTTTAAATGCTTACTCGTAGCTGTCAGAAATATACTTATTTAGGACCTCAGTAGTATTCCAGAGTAGATAAAAATATTCTTGATATTTAATAAAAGTTGCGCAGGTTTCTGAATTCCTTATTCTCCTGTAAGGCCTAACAGCTGGTTTCGACTTTTGTTGCAAGCAGAATCATCATGCGTCAAAGCAAATTACAATCATGACGCCTACACCCAAATGCTGCAGTCTGGAGTACTGTAAAAGTTGAGCATTAATTCATGCATATTGAATTGTAAAGTAATAATGGAACGGTTTTAACACAATAAGCAATATTTACGGGGAGTAGAATTATATTTTAAGTAGTAGTATGCATTAATAAGTGCCGGCAAAATTTACTCGACTACTTGAGATAAAGTAGCTTAATTTATTTTGTTTACGCTTAAAATTACCTTTTCATTCTCGGATCCGCAGCAGCGGAAATTGACATGAAATTCTTCTGTTTCAAAATGTTGGATACTCCTTTGTGTAAATTAACTTTATAGAACCTGAGCTGTGAACGTAATAATAAGTATTTTCAGACTAAAAATAAGGAAACGTTTTTGCCTTTTTCCAATTTCATGTAATAATTAAAAAAAGCTTAAGCTTTTGTGCTATTTCAAAGGTACGTAATTATTTAGAATATCAGTTAACTGGCAAAAGGGAAATTTACTATTAGAAAAGTTCCCTTTTCATCGAAGATTCAAAATTTTCTTTAAAATGCAGAACCGTAACTGGAATTCTGCTGATTAGTACAGCATTCTGTGTTTATGATTTATACTTTTACGTTCGTTTGCAGTGTGTTTCATGAGGTACCAAGCGCACAGTAACCTTTTCACAGCTCTTCAGTGATAAAATATTTCACAAAAAAGTATCGCTTTAGGAAGAGATATGACTTAGGTGAAGGTTTGTTGATTTCGTGGGAAACATCACAGATATTTCTATCGAAAGCAAATACCTGAGAATGTAAAAGGCCGTTTCAAGTCAAACTGCATTCCCAAATCGATGAGTATCATTAGTTAGAAGTTACCAGATTATTTTTGTGCAAGATAGTTTTTCGGGTAATATTAAAAACATCCAACAACATATTTCTTTCTGAGTTAGTCATTATGGTAAAAGCGCGCTCGATTTCATAATGCACGTATTTCCATTTATCTCAGTTTGTATAAGTTGGCTGTATTTATATGACTTATGAATCACCATGGCGTTAATAACTTTCAATACTAGTAATTTATTCTGCAGTTTTTTCCGCATACAAATTATAGATGTTTCCATGGCTTTCGCACGGCTTACCTAGAAGAATGTCAAAGAATTTCCTACACAATTACATCGGTTTGCACGAGCTTGGTTAGCCGAAAGAGGGAACCAGACTGGATGGCCGAAGTTGTATCGATAAGCAAGTCTCCTGAAAGGAGAAGCTTTATATTTCTTGGCTCATCAATGAAAGAATGAACTTATTAATTCTGAATGGGGATAGCTTTTGCATTTCTCCAGAAGGGCTTGAGACTACAAGGAAATGTGGGCGGGTATTTGATTTATTAGCATTTGCATCGGTACGTATCTTTTTATAGTAGATTCTTTAGCAGTTTCGTTAGGAGTGTTCGGTATTTCGTGACTAGTTTCTTGGTTTTTAATAATGTAAATATTTGAAGTCGCCATGTTTAAATCAAAAAACTTTTCAGATCAGACCGCCCCACCCCAACAGATGCAGCAGATATTCCCGAAAGCTTATCCCCAAGACGCCGACACAATGGTCGGGAGACCAGCCGATTGACATCTATTAGGACAACAAGGTGTCTCCTGTTTAACTGAAGCAGAGGCCAAAGCAGTTGTTGGAGACAGTATCTCGCTCCTCACTACCAGGATCCTCCTTTCCAGCAACACGGGTCTCCACGGACGGCACACATGCGAGCAGTTTTCTCGCCACTCGAAAACTAAAGACAAGAGCTGTACCAGCTCTTCATGACAAGTCCCGTCCTCTCTGCAGAAGAAAACCACAAGGAAAAAAGCAAGAAAAGATACAGCTAACAGGAGGAGAGACAGAAAAGAGAATGGATCATTGGCTCCTGAATCATAACACCCAAGTCTCACCAAGTCACTCAAGTCTCACCAAGAAGATGATGTCCTAGAGGGTTAGGATTGCCACACCATTTCTCACAAAAAGTAAGCTCTTAGGTGTATTGTTATATAGAAAATAACCAGTAGAAAATAATATCCGATATCTTTCGTAAGTTTCTGGCAAACATTTATCTCGACATAATTTACAGAATCTGTAAAATCAGTAATTTATGGCAAAAACAATTAAAACGCTTTAAGATGCAATATCTGCATGTATAATTTCTATATAAATTCTTCTTTAGTTCATTTAACATCATTTTGTGGATTTTAGGAAAACACTAAATTCTCTGGCTTCATTTATTTGTATTAAATAATAATGCGAAGTAAGCCTGCATGCATTTGCCACAGTACACTATAGAGATTAAAAACTAAGTCAAATGGAAGGCGTATGAAACTTGTTTCGTTAGAATATACATAACAGTCCAAAAATGGGAACTAATGCTCATATATACGAATAACTATTAAAACAGAACAAGAGCTCGCAAGTTAACTAGAGTTATCACTTTCACTAGTAATTAAGTAAAATTACGCTGTCATTTTTACATCCTGTGTTTGAAGCTTTCCATTTATGTTGTTGGGAAGGTTAGGTTCAAGATTTTCATATGTAACATAAAATGTCAGTTTACTTCCTTGAGACTATTATGTTTACCAGGCAGAAACATGAAAAATAATCTATCGCCTCTCCAGAAACTAAATAATGGAATTTCTAATTGGGCTATTTGGGTGTGCTGCCCACTATTCACAAGGGTGAACATCCATGCTAGATTGTTACAATGCTTCCCAACTTCAGGAAGCTTTTGATGCATTATTTTACAGGCAAATACCGCTTCCAGAATTCCATAATATTTCTCTACACAATTTTGATGATTTTAACTGCCAGGAAAAATGTATAGTTTTTCGTATTTCTGAAAAGTTAATTTTGCAATAATATGGAAATAATAATATACAGTCTTTGCGTAATTAATAAATTTTTCCTTATTACAAAATTATGATATCTGCTTTAGTTTTTGATCTCCAAAATGCACCTTTTGATGAAAATCTTATATGGTGTTTTCTCCTTCCTTCCAACATGTCTTTGTGGTGTAACGGTAGCACAATCGATGCGCTTTCAAGAGATCCAGGTTCGAGTCCCAGCGAGGGCATTGCACATTTTCTAGTATCCTGCTTCAAGAAAACCTAATGAATCTACGGTCTTTTCAACAGAAAAGATAATAAATTTTTGGAGTCATTAGGGTTTTTCATGCTGGAGACGTGAAAAATGTGCAGTGTCCTCTCCGGGACTCGTGCTATGGACCTCTCGAATACGCGTCGAATATGTTTCCAATTACCCCACGAAGGCATGCGGAAAGGAGGGAGAAAATATCTGTTGTTGTTGTTTCAAATATCCTTCGGCCAGGAAAGCCTATACCAAGTCCAAGGGACCTTGCCGCACAAGTAAATCGCTGACGTCGTCCTGCTCAGAGGAAAGCAGTCTCAGGGATACGCCTAAACAATCCAGGTGAGCAGGAGAGACAGGGAGGGAGCAGGCATACGAGGGAAAGGTCTTTTCTCCCTCTTTGAAGTTCACGCATCGCAGATGCCTACTTCTGAATCTGGCCATGGCTGTTTGGATAGGTCTAGATCTTTTACTCAGAAGTGACAGGCCTGGTTGTTCAGCGAAATACCATTGGTGAACAGGAGAAATTTTCCATGCCATGTTAGTTTTATGTTTGTAATAGGAATGAATTTCAGTCGGGTATAAATCAGTGGAAATGGTTGTAGGGAGATCACAACCTTTTCTTGCCAGATCGTCAGCTGTTTCGTTACCATACACCCCAACATGGGACGGTACCACTGGAGATATATTAATTTACGCTGTCCAAGCTCGAAAGGTTTAGCTACAATATCCTGGCCGGTCTTATCGATGATCTTAGGCCAGATTTTAAGGTAACGAATGGAACTTCTGCTGTCTGTCAGAATCCATATAATGTCACTACTTGAACAGAGAACATAATCAAGTGCTTTGCCGATGGCGATAAGTTCCGATCTGAAGACAGAGCAATGATCAGACTTTCTGATTCTCCATCTGACATCTCCTTCAGGGGTGTTACAATAAATGCCACTCCTTGCTCTACCCTTATCTGATCTATTTCCATCTGTATATATCAAAAGAGCCTGGGCTGGAATATCATTAATGATTTCAAGAGCTATTTGCCTGAGGACTTCCGGGTGAGGATTGCCCTTGACAATATTAGTCGACAATTCCTCACGGATCTTAACATGATTAAAAGAAGTATTTGGAGCAAAACAGCTAAACGGTATAAATGCTTCAACATTTAAATTGATAAAATCCGAATTCCACACATTAACTAAGTGGGTTGTCTCGCTTTAGGCGTTTATTGTTTGTCCAATTTAAAATAAAGGCTAAGGTCCGATCATAAGAAACAAACTCTTAAGCTTGTTAAAATACTTGTAGGAATTCACCTTAAAACGCATTCTCAAAGGCTGGATGTCTGCCTCATAGCGAACAACGTCGTTTGGGCAACTATTTCTAAGGCCAGTTATGATTCTCACCGCACTGAGCTGTACTCTCTCCAATTTCTTCAAGTTAGTAGTTGAAGCCAATCGATAAATATGGTAACCATATTCAAGGACAGGGCGGACTAGGGTGATGTAGGTTATTCTAAGGATAGTGGTGTCAGAACCCTAGTCTCTACCCGAGATATACTTCATGATCCGATGTCCTTTTCTTGCTTAATCGGCTAATTTCTCGATATGCTTACTGCAGTTCACTTCGGGATCCAAAGTGAATCCGAGATAGGAAGGGTGTTTATTACAGTCCTGAGGGCACTTCATTGAGAGAAATGTCAGGAGAGTAATTATAAAGATCTTTGTTTGTAGCGAAGAGGCAGCGGGAGGATTGGGAAGCATTAAAATTAAGCTTGTGGGTGTCTGCAAACTCTTAACTGCTACCAGACTCTTATTCATCTGAAGTTCCAGTTTATTTATGTCGGAACCACTTCTCCACCTTACAACATCATCAGCAAAATGTGCGACTTCACATGGATAGATGCTTTTTTCTATCCCTGAAATAAACAACGAAAAAATGATGGGGCTCAGTACAGAGCCTTGGGGGTATTCCCTGATGCATTTTGGAAAAGCCTGAAAGACTGTCTTGTAGTTAAACACAGAAGTTGCGAGGATTCAAAAAGTTCGAGATCCAGGGCAGTGCTCTGTCTCTTATGTCAAAATCTTGATAGCACTTATTTAAGAGCTTATATTTCCAAAACCTGTCAAACGCTTTAGACAGGTCTAGGAATGTCAGTGTGTCTACTAGGCCTGTGATTCTGGGCACCTCTGACGCACTGTGTAAAGTACAGAATTTGGTCAATAGTGCTGTGGCCCCTTCGGAAAGGAAATTGTTCGGGCGGAAGTAGTTTATTGGTTAATAAGTGATGAGTTAGATTCCTCAGAATAATACTTTCGATCAGCTTGCGTGTGATACAGGTAAGGGCGATTGGTCGATAACTTTCTGTAGAACTGGCCTGTTCGTTTGGTTTGCGTATAGAGATAATGATGGCCGATTTCCATTGTCTTGGAAGTTTACATGTTTTCCAAGACAAGTTAAGTATGTGCAAAAGTTTCTCTCTACTTAGGGTACCGAGATGGCACAGGAAATGTTCGTGGATACCATCTGGGCCAGGTGATTTAGGGGATCCAAATTCTGGAGGGCATAAAATAATTCAGATAAGGTGAAATCTCCATTGAAAAGCTGGTTGGCAGCTGGTACGTCGCGGCAAGATTTGACTTGATTTCTAGCGGTCCTGGCTAAACTTTTTTCAGATCTCTTATAGTTCAGCCTACTAACTTTGGCATAGTGCTTCGCTAGTGCATCAGCCCCTTGTCGATCATCCACCGAAACATGGCCGTTATCATCAATGTTGATATTAGTATCCTCATTACCAGGCTTCAATTGGCCAATCTTTTTGGCCAAGTTCCATAGTTTAGTATTCGAAGATCTGTAGTCCAGACTTTTCCATAGATTTTGCCAGTTTGTTCTTTTTACTATTACATAGTTTCTTTTAATCTCTGCATTAAGTTTGTTAAGTTCAATTCCTTTGTCGATGCCGCCATTCCGAGTAATTTCTTTTAACAGGCAATCTCTCTTGACTAGCAGCGTTTGGAAGGTTATCTAATATACGAGTATTATGTTAAGTTGATTTGACAAAAAGATGCATCTGATTCTAAGAGTTAAAATACATACTGTTAAGGATAATTTATAAAAGTCACCGAAATTTCTAATCACTAAAGGCATGTTTTTGAACTGAATTTGCATGCACTTTCTATTGCATTTTTTCTTGTCGCTTGTATACTTAAGTGATGGCATTTCTGCAGAGTTTCAAAATATTTCCACTTCATTCTTGAGGTAAATTTATTAACAGGCCAAAATATAACAATAATAATATAAATAATATATTATAACAGGCCAAATTCTTCTTGTCGCTTGTATACTTAAGTGATGGCATTTCTTCAGAGTTTCAAAATATTTCCACTTCATTCTTGAGGTAAATATATTAACAGAATTGGTTACCTTTACCTGCGTTAACGATTTATGTTAGCTAAATGAAGTTTACATTAACCCAAACTGCTGTCACGTTTAAATTTGAGCTTATAACACACCTCTAATAATGTTAATTACATTAAGGTTGTGTTATAAGCTTATATTTATATTAAGGTTGTGGTATAAGCTAATAATTATATAAGGTTGTGCAGTTCAATAGAATTACAAACATTATTAAAATTGGTAATCATAATTAAATGATTGCAGTATATTAATTATGTTAAGGTTGTGTTTGTTGTAAGATTATAATTATTAGTACTTGTAGTGAAAGGAATTAATAATTTTCAAATTTGCCATTTGATTGGATTTGGGAAACGTATTTTGTGCAAAACATATAACTTGTTTGAATAGTATCGAAGCAACTCACCTGAGCTATCAATTTAATTCTGAATTAGCGTATATTATCACATGATATGTGTGTTGTCTATACTGCATAACATGTATGGAGTATAAAAAATGTTATGTGATAAAATAATTTTCCGAATTCCTTCATTCTGACCTCATTTGTTACAGATTAAGTTTACTTAGTTTCTGCTTAGCCATTCGTATTACCTAATTAAATTATTATGCATTTGTAAGGTTTATCCTAAGTTTTAACAGTTATCTTTAGTTAAAGCTACTCTCCTATCCTTTCTATTTTCAGCTCACTATTTCCTACCAGAATGTGTTTTCAGAATCGTGTATAGTGCAAAGGAGTAAGAGTAGTATTTATGTCGAAGTTTCACTGACTTCGTTAGAGAGCCAGAGTTTCTGAGTAGCGCGCGTTCGCCTTTTGGCTACGTCTCTCTCTACTACTACGTTGGGTTGTGCACTTCAGACCCTTGATAGCTTCGCCAACTTAATTGAGATTTAGGGGGCAACTACTTAGAATCTTGATAGCTTCGACTATATCCTTTTACTTAAGCATTACTTATTACTTTGAGTTCAAGCCCAAGTGGGGGCTTTGCTGTACGCTTTGAGATAGGAGCAGACTATGTTGATTCTTATTTTGAGAAATAAAGGGTAATTAATCCTTCTTGATTCTTACGTCTCTGTTCACGCACTCAGGCGATTATTCGCTGATCTGTGCACGAGGTTCCTCACATGAAGTTGTTGAGTTTGGTTAGTTTTATGATCATAAACTAGATCCAAACTCCTAACAGACGTACAGCGAATTATCGCTGTGTAGGAAATTAACTACATAGACTTGCAAAGGTTTAACACAACATTTTTATTAAAGCAAAACTTGAACATAAACGCTCTTCTTGTGCTTGACATGATACAACACCACTTGTGGAGATGTAACTGAGATAACAGAATTACAGAATTAAAACGTAGTCTAGTAGTCGAAGACTACACAATTTAACTTAAATCGAAGTTGGGTCGAAGAGGCAGAAACACCTTCTGTCTTACAATCCAAAAACTTCAGCTTAAATATTCTCTAACACAATTACATTTCTGGTGAGGAAACGGATAGGAGAAGTTATAGTGAAGGCTGAAATTATAAATAACTGGTTAATTTATATGATAAACTTATAAAGTAATAAATATGATGACTGTTAACCTCAAATGAATAAATGCACAAATTAAAATCTCGTGTGTATTTATTATTTTTTTAATATTTTTGTTTTGTCTTTTACGGGCTCGGAATATAACAGAAAGTTTTGCCAAAAACCTCTAAATATCGCTATTTCTTCACATATATTTAATTAAACAATTTTCAGTTGTCTATCTAAAGCGATAAAACAGTTCTCTTTTATGCCATTACATGTTTTTAAACAAGGTGATTAATACGCGTTTTTCAGAAACATTGAAAATTCAAGGTTAAAAGAATTTCCTTGTTAGACGTAAAGGGCTGAGGAGATATTTGAAAGGAGGTAATTAAACAACTAGTCATGAGGTTACTGAAATTTCCTTTTAGTTAATGCATTACTAAAACATTTGCTCATACCTTCTTATCTTTAGCAACAGTCACTAATCCGCAGCATGAACAGTTTTAAAAACAATTAAGATTTTAATGAACGTGAAGGGAATTAAAAAGGCATCAGACAATCGAAAAAAAAATAAGCTTTTAGAGTATTTACTTATTTTTTATTAATCAGCTATTTTATGTTAATTACCTTTTCTGTCTCTCTCGATTTCCATTTTCCTGCTAGAATGCTAATTTCTAGTTTGCACGTATTCAAATGAGGTAGAAAAGAGATAGCATTTACAGGAAGATTTTAGATGATAGAATCAAACCGTGTTCCTCCTGCT
>KK112567.1:170756-181141 GCA_000611955.2 Stegodyphus mimosarum | reverse complement strand
TTTTGATGCGTTAATTGTTAAACTGGCCTCTTTTAATAACGAAAAAACTTCCTGCAAGTCCTTGATATGCTGCTCCAATGAACTACTTCTTATAATTATATCATCTAAATAAATTGATGTCGATTTTCCTAGGACAGGTTTTAGAACAATGTCCATAGCTCTCTGAAATGTCGACGGGGCCCCACACAGCCCAAATGGCATGCGTAAAAATGCATAAGTTCCTGATTTTGTGATAAACGCGGTTTTATGTATATCTTCTGGTTTCATAGCTATCTGATAGTAGCCCGATGTTAAATCCAAAGTAGTCATATATCTCGTAGATTTAATCTTTCTAATTATTTCCTCAATCACCGGCAGAGGGTAAACCGGGAACTTTGTAATGCTATTTAATTTTCTATAATCAATAGCAAACCTCCAAGCTTTTTTATCAGAAGGCGGGAAATCATTCTTTTTCCTACATAGCACCACTGGACTCGCGTAATCACTGTTTATTGGCGAAATAATCTGATTTTGCAGCATTTCGTTTATATGCTCTTCAATAATGAGCTCTTTCTGTTTATCATACCTGTAGGGTTTGGCCTTACAAGGTTTATTGCATGTTAGTTGTATGTCATGGGTTACAATTTGACAATTACCCGGACGTTCTGAAAACAAATTTGAAAAAGTACTCACCACCTGTTGAATAGCTTGGCTTTCTTCAAGGGTCAAATGACTTAAATCCAATTCAGGTTCCTTTACCGGCTCCACCACCCGTCGTTGCATCTCCAGCGTAATTGCATTTTCCTGAAAATCCAATCTGGCTTTTGCGGACTTCAAGAAATCCATTCCCAAAATCACTGGGTTCTGTAAATTTTTCACCACGAAAAATAATATTCTAAGGTTTTCTTCTTTTATCTGCAGTTTTAATGATAATTTTCCGACACACTGACATGTTTTTCCTTGGGCGGCTATAATTTCTGTGTTTCTATTTTTAAATAAACGTAGTCTATGAAAGTTGTCATTGTAGAATTTGTAGCTGAGGAAGTTTCCTTGAGCTCCTGTATCCACGAGCGCTTCTACCGGGACTTCGCCGACCAGGACTTGGATGACTGGTAACTGGGAATTTTTTATCACAACCGTGTTTAGGTATCTTCTTGAGGGATTTTGCGAAATTTCAGGGGTCTGGACCCTCGCTTTTACAGGCCCCTCTAATCGTTTAAAGCTTTCTTCTGACCTTCAGTCTTCTGGGTACGCGGACGGTTTTTTTCGAATTTCTTCTTCGCGCTTTGACCTTCGTTCTTCGGTGACTTAGCTTGATAGCTCTTTCCTCCATAAGAGTATTTCGTCCTATCGGCCGCCAAGTTTGAGAACTGTCTTCTGGAACCTTGAGGATATGCTGCCATTCTAGATTTTTCCGCTATTCGTCGGTTTTGGAACTTGACCGCCAACTCGAAGAGTTCCTGCAAGGAGCTTGGATTTCGGATTTCCATAAAGTCTTGGACAGCAGGTAGTAATCTGGGTAAGATTATTTCAATTACCTCATTATCGGATTTCTTTCCATACAGCATATTTACCAGCTTGATTTTTCGTAAAATGAACTCTGTTAACTCTTCGATGTTTCGCTGATAAAAACTGTAAAGTTCAGCTTCCAACTTTGCTCGGTCTTTCACTATGGGAAAGGCTTTTAACAACGATTCTTTAAAGTTTTCAAATGTGTATTCTTGATCTCCAAATTCTCCTAATAAAAATTTTTCAATATTTTTCCGCCATAGTGCGGCCTGTCCTTTTAATGCAGACGTGGCGATGGCAACTTTTTGCCTTTCGGGCACAGGATACAGCTGGAAATGGCTTTCCAGGCCTTCTAGAAATATTGCTACAAAATTTTTTCCGTCAAAATTGACGGTTGGCTTGATAGCTGCCCTCATAGTTTGGATTAAATATCCGAACCCTTCCAACTGGTTAGCCATAACTTGCTCTTGAAATTCTACAGGAGTTTCCACCAAATTATCGGCCATTCGAGTTCGTGAGATTGTCGGGCGCCAATTGTAAGATCTCTCTGGCCCAACTTGTCAGTCACTGGGATAGTGAGTCACAAAAACGTGCGAAGGGGTTGAAACCCTTTTATTGTACTTTTAAAATTACAACTGCGTCTCCTCGACGCTCACAAACTGCGCCAACTCGGCGGTTGAACTAAAAGCAAGGTAAAACTGAAAATAAGAAACTAGATGAACAAATGTCAAACACTACCGACGAGGCTCTGAGATCTTAACTAACCGCGTTTTTAATTATCGCTGATATTCAGCAAGATTACTGATTTAACAGTTGGAGGTCTAGCACTTCTGCAAAGTTAGGCACAAAGGCCGACACGCGCTGATCTAAATTCTACCGAGCAATCTCTCCAGCGTAGCTTCAAAGCAAGACCTTTTTTACGCTCGTTTCGTCTACTATTTAACTCAACTAGCTTCCGCTAAAATTTGAATAAACTGCGCGTGCTACTGTAATTTACATACTCTGGCACGGGCATTTCTAGGGGAAAAATGAAGGCTAAAAAGGAAAGGACTATGAACTTAAAATAAATGTTAGTTAAAATAAATATAAACCCTACAAAAGAATTGGAATTAAACCAGAGAATCTATTCACATCGTTTGATTCAACAGTAAATGATATGGTGCTTCTAGATATGCTTATTGTGTCCTTATTCTCTTAGAATGAGGTTACCACCTGTCTTACAGACTTTTTGTTTAGAATGGAGAGAAAATTTGAGGAGAAGATAAAAAAGAAAACCTTTGTGAATAGAATGTGGAATCCAACATCCTAAATGTAGATGGTTCTAAGAGTTAGTCATTATTTTTAACTTAACAGAATTTCGGAAAAAAATATGAAACATGTTTTAAAGATTTCAATCAAAGGCATCAATGTAATTTTCTATATCCGATTTTCATACCTTGGGAAGTTTGCTAATAACAATAAAATAACATTAAATGAATAGGAAATTGGATGGGACCAAGAGGTTCGATCGTTATGAGCCGTGTTCTTCATAACGAGATTCAACTGTAATATAACACACCGTTGGTTATTAAAACTGTATCGCGAAGAAAGAAGCTCACAACAAACCTTAAATTTACATAAAAGGTAAAGCATGCTGTAGTCATTGATCTTGACTATGCCGTATTCATTGACTTCAGAAACAAAATGACCTTGGTAGTTAACTCCAATATTAGCGATCGTTTCTTTTCGAAAAATTAGAAATATTATCAGCTCGAATGGTAAAAACAAATCGCCAAAAACCCAAATCTTCTTTCTGTGGTTTCATACAATTCTGTGGTTTTAGTTTAGAATCATTTTAAAATGTAGACAAAAATAAATCACATTGGACAATTTTTAATGAGACCCAGAAAATCTCAAACACAGTCTACTGGCATTCAGGAGTGAAAGAGAAAAGAAAAACCTCAGAGAGGTAGTCATATGATTTTTTTTATGAAGGGGGCTCTCCATTCAAAAACGTGTCTTAGAATTTGGTTCCTCACCTCTTTTCACTTACGCCATCAACTCTCATCTACAGATTGTGTAAAGTTAAATTTTAATCTACTTGATCTGTTTCTAATTATAATTATTTTGTACCTTTTCCTTCTTAAATTTAATAATTTCTATTCGTTTTCTGTTATGAATTTGTGAAAAAATTCTGTTATGGTTTAAACAGGCTGTGCGTAGTTCAATGTAGTGAGAAAATGCGTTACTAACGATATCATTTAATTATTTATTATTAGAGAGTAGGAACAGTTACAACATCGAGTAGATTTGCGAGTCAGCGTTCTTCTGCTGCGCAGTGGAACATACTATTTGCCAATTAGCAGAGAATAAACATTACTTTTCAGTTACCAAATTTTACAGATTAACATAAGAAATGCACAACAACAAAAATGCGATGGGAAAGTGCTCCGTCAGCCAAACGATAAAGTTACAAGTACGGAACATCCCACCCGGCGATGAAATATACATTATTTCAAATTTAAAGAAACAAAGTATGAATACAAACTTATAATAACATATAATAAATATACTAATTAATAATTCAATGAGAATAAAATAAATTATCCAACAATAGAAATATAGTTACCCATAATGAGTAAAATACAAATTTTTGAAAGTGGTCTTCTGAAAACACCTTTTGGCGTGCGTACGTCTACAACTCTGACATTTCCGTCAGAGCCTGGGATTACCTTAATAATTCGACCCAAAGACCAATTGCAAATGAGAAGCTGAGAGTCCTTTAATAAAATTAGCATGCCAAGGGTTATATTTTGCTTTTTCAGTACCCACTTAAAGCGCTGTTGCAGATGGCCTAGATAGCTATTTTGCCAGCATTTTCAAATGTTTTGAACTAATTTTTGAGTCCTCTGCCACCTATTTAGAAGATTATCTCTTTTGTCAATTAAATTTGCTTCTGGGATGGCATTTATCGATTTCCCTCTCAGAAAATGTCCAGGAGTTAATGCTTGAAAATCATCTGTATCAGTAGATAAGAGTGAGAGTGGCTGCGAATTGAAGATGCCCTCCATTTGAATCATTACTGTTAGAAATTCTTCTAGAGTTAGCTTAGCATAACCTACCACTCTCTTTAGATGGTACTTGAAGGCCTTTACACCTGCCTCCCAAAGGCCGCCGAAATTGGGTGCCCTAAAAGGCAAAAATTTCCACCTGATACCTTCTGAGGCTAACAGGGTTTAAAATCTGCAGAAGCTCCAGTGAAGTTTTGCGTTATCGCTAAAAATTATTGAACTCTTGCCGCGTCGTGCAAAAAATCTCTTTAACGCAGTAATTAGAGCTTCTGAAGTGAGATCTGACACAAATTCCATGAGAACAGCTTTAGTCGCCATACATACAAATATAGCTACATAGATTTTTTGAAAGGTACCCTTTCTCTGGCCTTTGTATTTAATTTCAAAGGGACCACATAAATCTATTCCTACATTTAAAAACGGGGAACTAGGCGTTACTGATTCTGATGGAAGATCTCTCATAATCTGGATTGCAACATTTGGCTTATTCTTGAAGCATTCCACACACTCATGGAGGACCTTTCGTGCCGTACTTCTGCCAAGTGGCCAATATTTAAAACAAACAGTATTTAGTAGGTCTTGAAGACCTACGTGAAAATCTCGCTTGTGATAGTATTAAAATATTAGAGTTACTAGTTTATTTCCAGTCGGCAGAATTATCGGATGTTTAAGATTGAAATTTAAATCTGAGAGTGAAAGTCTACCACCAACTCTTATTAATCCACTGTATGGATCTAAAAAGGGATTCAAAAATTTAAGCTTGCTCGTAGGTGGAACTGAAGATCCCCTTTCTAAAGCTGATATCTCTGCGGGAAAATGCTTTACCCGTAGGTGTTTTAGCAGATAATTTTCTGCCCCTTAATATTCTTTGCATGTGAGTTCTGTATGCGTTTTAAGAGATTTGCACCTTCTGAAAAATCTAAAAATAAAGGCTAAAATTCTAATTAGTTTATGAAAATTGTTACTGATATTAAGTAAGCCGTCAAAAAAAGAGTCATTATTTAAACTTAATGTCACTTTAGAAACAAACGAGTTCATCAGTATAAAGTTTATTAGTTGAACTACTGGCGTTTTTCAAAGTCTGGGGAATAGGTGAATTTAATTTTGAAAAGTCTGGTCCTTTCCACCAAAGTTCACTAGCGGCAAGCGCTTTAACGTCCAGTCCTCTGGAGATCAGGTCTGCTGGGTTGAACTCTGAAGGAATATGATGCCTTTCGAACTCCTTAGCTATCTGCTGGATTTGTGATACTCGGTTGCCTACAAATGTCTTAAGCAGATTTGAAGGAGTCTTGATCCATGCTAGGGCTATTGTAGAATCAGAGTACAATTTCATAGAGAGTCTATTTTAAGTTTAACAGCTTTTAGGACCTTTTCTGTTAGTTTTGCGAGAAGAAGGCATGCAGAAAGTTCTAGACGAGGAATTGTAATGAATTTTGTAGGAGCAACGCGTGATTTGCTGCGAAGAAGTGTACTGTTTACTTCACCGGTACTGGACATGATTTGGATGTATATCACTGCACCGTAAGCCTTTGAAGATGCGTCTGAAAAACCTTGAAGTGCTACCAACTTGGTATCGGTTTTTAAAAAACATCTTGGCACATGAATATATTCCAAATGTGGCAGTGTTCTAATGAAGTTTTCCCATTGCTCGGCAATATTTGGAGGTTGTGTTTCGTTCCAGTCTAGCTTAAGCAACCATAACTGTTGCATAAAGAATTTTGCCTTAATAATAACAGGACCCAAGAGTCCGAGTGGATCAGAGATGCGTGCTATTTGAGATAGCACATCTCTCTTGGTGAAGTTAGGATTAGTGCTAATGCTTACTTTATACGTAAAGGAGTCGCTGAAACTATTCCAAAACATTCCTAGCGTTTTAACTATTATTTCTTCCAAATTTCGATCAAGCGTGAACTCTTGCAGTTCGGTGGATGGTGCCTTATTACTGCACCGCTTGTGCAAAGCCATTCCTCCCCTTTGGAGAAGCTGTTTTAATTCTGACATAAGTTTATCTAACTCGTTGAATTCCTTGGAACCAGAAAGGCAATCGTCCATGTAGAAATCCTGAAGAACTGCTCTTGAAGCTAAAGGAAAGTCCTTTTCATCATCTAAGGCAATTTGTTGTAAAACTTTAGTGGCTAAGTATGGAGCGGATGAAATCCCATACGTTACAGTTCGTAATTGATAAGCCTTGATCGGCGCGAATTTGTTACCTTTCCATAAGATTTTTTTGAAGCTTAGTTTGCGAAGGATTAACTTCAATCATTCTGAACGTTTGTTTGATGTCAGCAGTAAAGGCGAAAATATGTTTTCTAAATCTAATTAGAATCGAGAAGAGGTCTTCTTGAAGCACTCCTCCTTTGCACAATAAATCATTTAAGGAACGCCCGCTGGACGTTTTCGAACTCGCGTTGAAGACCACGCACAGTTTAGTTGTTTTGCTGGTGGGACGCAGTACGCCGTGGTGTGGTAGATAATACCCTTCATCTATAAGTGTATCTTCTTTCCCCTCCTCCACAGGATCCAGATTTTTATATTCATTAAGAAATTCTACGTAAAGTGTTTTTAAGGTAGAATCCCGTTTCCAAGCGTGTCCACAACTGATCTAGTCTTTCAATGCGATGTCTTTAGAATTTCCTAGCATTCCCAAGATTCTGGTTTGAGTGGCATTTTAACCACGTATCTACGTCTGGTTTCCTATAGTGTGTTTTCGCGAAGTGTTCATTGCAATAATTTAATTTGTATTACAAATTTTGCGTGTTTCTACTTCTTCTATATCCTAGAAGCTTGTGAGGGTTTTGTTGAGAGTTTCTAAATTTTTAGACAAGAAACAGTGTTTTGGTGTATAACACAAATTATTGTCTGAAATACTACCCGAAGCAAGATAGCCAAAACAGCTTGATTGCAAGAACAAATTGTTTCCCCAATTTTATTTTATCATCTCTTAAAATTGAGAAGAATAATTCAACACCCAGCAGAATATCGACCTTTTGAGGAACGAAAAATAATGGGTTAGCAAGCTTGATTTTCCTTGGAATGTAAAAATTCGAAACATTAATTCTTTTGGAGGGTGTGAAATTAGTTATGTTAGGCACAATTAGTAAGTCAATTTCCCAATCTGAATCATTACTTTCATTGATAAATAAGCTGAAACTTTTTTCGTAATGTTTAGCGATGTGTCATTTAATCTACTTATCGGAACATTTATTTTTTCTTTCTTCAAACCTAACGCATCGGCTGCTCTCGTAGTCATAAATGAACTTTCAGTGGCCGAATCTAGGATCGCCCTCAACGGTTTGCTTTCACCAGCTGAATTTCTGATATGAATTATTATAGTATTTATCAAAACACTTTTATTATTTCCATTTGAGATGAAAAAAATACGAGCATTTTCTGGCGGATGCGAATCAATTGACCTTTACAAGTTTATGTTTTGTTGATTTGGTTCCTGAAGCTCTAATGTCCCCGTGATGTCTATACCATGAGCACTGAAATTCGTCAGCGGCGCCGAATATGCATGTAGCAACCTATGACGATCGGATTTTTTCTTACAAATATAACAAACACTGTTCGACTTACACTGAGATAATAAATTAAATTCGCTAAGACAGTTATAGCAAAGCCGATTTTTTCTTACGAAACTAACTCGTTCAGGTAATTTCATTTGCTTAAATTTATCGCAGTGATACAATGCATGCGATTGCGATTTACAAGCGATACGCAATTTAGGTGATTTATTAGATTCAACCAAAAGAGACTTCGATTGTTCCGAATTAAATTTAGATGGAATGTCAGCACTGATGCTATTTTAAATTTGACATCTTCTTTCTAAGAATTCCAAAAATGTATCAAACTCTGGTACTTCATTACCTTTTAGTGTTAGCTCATACTGTTTTCGTGCTTCGCGATCTAATTTGTCAAGAACAACATTTAATAATAGAGCATTCGATAGTTTATCTCTTGCGAAATCTATGATTTTTAACGATATAAGATTTTTCTTAATATCGTCTAACATGATGCGAAGCTCTTTAGCTGATTCATGTTTTATTGATGGAATGTTTAGAATACATTTAACATGACAGTCTACATTTATTCTTTTATTCTCGTATCTTTGTTCTAAAGCTTTAAAAAGTGAAGAAAAGTTATCGTCTGATGTTTCTAATGATTCGGCTTCTCCCTTCAAAGCCCAGCGTAACTAATGGAGCTTTTCACTTTCGGAAAGTTCCGGATTTTCTTTGATTAAACTGAGTCTTCAAATTTTCTGCTAAAATTCGGAAGAGGAATTTTTGGCAGTTTTACTAAAGCCCTTTTAAACTGATCATTACATACAGAATAACTTTCGTGTGTAGGTCTGTCACCATTTTGATTTGTTACAAATTCATAACTTTTGTTTTTAAGTTTATTAATAGAGGTTTTTAGACTTACCTCTAATTTTTTAATATCCTTGAGACAGCAAAGCTTCCGCTTCTTCAAACTCGTCATCCTTAAGTATTCTCTAGTAGTCGTTTTTCAGCAGTTCGAACTTTTCATGAATATTTACCACCTTCACCAAATGAGGTTGTAGCTGCGCGATATCCAGTTCATTTTGCTTTTCTGCGGCTGTTACAGCATTTGAAATCTTTATTAATTGTCCTTTTATGTTTCCGCGTTTGCGATTTAAAGTTGCGATATCCATGGTCATTGTTTACTTTTAGTTGCAAAGGTTTTTCTACAGCTCGGCGGGCCAAAAAATGTGCGTAGTAAGAAAATGCGTTACCAACGATATCATTTAATTATTTATTATTAGAGAGTAGGAACAGTTACAACATCGAGTAGATTTGCGAATCAGCGTTCTTCTGCTGCGCAGTGGAATATACCATTTGCTACCTAGCAGAGACTAAACATTACTTTTCAGTTGCCAGATTTTGCAGATTAACATAAGAAATGCATAACAACAAAAATACGATGGGAAAGTGCTCCGTCAGCCAAACAATAAAGTTACAAGTACGGAACACAAGCAATCCTCTAAAATTAGGCGAAAAGCAACTTTAGTTGGCATAGATTTTGAATAAATGCATTTATTCAATATCATTTTTTAATTTTTATTTAAAGTTGCTGCAAAACCAAGTTTGTTTTCCTGTCCAAAAACAAATCTCTTGAATTATGATAAATTGTGTCGTGTTAGAAAGATCGAAAATTTCATTTCATTTATGTAATGATCACAAAATATCGTACAGTGGTTAAAGCTAACATGTATATAGCCCAAGGTAAAAAATGAGCATTCCATTAGAAATCAATATATCTTAAAAAATGAATGTAATACTTAAATGACTAGATTTTACGTTCACTTAACCCTTTAACTAGAAGAATATTCTACATATATTTAACTAGGAATTACATATAAGAGAAAATAAATTTTACAGCTAACAATGTTTTAGATACAAAATGAACAAAATCACATTCTTATAGAAGCATTAATAACGATAACGGATCCTATGCAGAAAAAGTTCATAATCCCTTTAGGAAGGATGCACAGTTCCTATTAATGAATATCAACTTTCTTCAAAGGCCCGTATCAAAACGTGTTTTGGCCGCTGAGGATAATTCTCTTAGATTGCTACACTGTTAAAAATTTGGTTTATTTAAAGTTGCTGCAAAACCAAGTTTGTTTTCCTGTCCACCAAAGTTTCACCAAACTATGGTGCTGAAAAAGTTGCAACCAAAAGATGGTAAAACACTGAACCATTATTTGGTGCTTTGGCTGAACCTTTATTTGGTAATAGGTTGAACCATTATTTGGTAATAGGTTGAACCATTATTTGGTAATAGGTTGAACCATTATTTGGTAATAGGTTGAACCATTATTTGGTA